>QRFJ01000302.1:301291-410117 GCA_006176705.1 Cocos nucifera
AAACCTCGTATCCTAACGCGAGCAAAGTCGAAGTTAGGAACAGGAGGAGAACCCGTCCTAACACGAGCGCCCGCATCAATCTCGGCCAAAGGAGATAAGATCTCCTCCGAGCGACCGGGCCAAACCTCGGTTGGAGAGATTTAACCTCGGCAGAGAAGACCTCTTCCAAGTGGCCGAGACAACCTCGTCTGAGATCACTCTCTTCGAGCGGTGCTATCAACCTCGATGTAGAAGACAATTCGCCCCGAGGAGCTCACCTCCGACTTCGATCCAGCGGACGAAGCCTCCCTCAACCTCGGTTGGAGATGGGATCTCCCCGGGTTCAACTTCATATCAACTTAGCTGGAATGAGATCTCCCCGACTTCGCCTGACCAGCAGGAGCTCAGAAGAAGACTTCGCAGTGCCTTTCCTCACTTCTTCCTTCATTTGAACTCGGATGGGGGGCTAGTGTTTGGGATAAACCCGCTCCTACCCAAGTCTAGTTCGATGCTCTCCATTGCAACCAGTACCGCAGAAGAGCTTCAGCAGACGGGCTTTAGCCGAAACTGCCCCAGCGACCGAGCTTCCTTCGGACTTGCCAACGGTCGGGGCCTCAGCCGAAGTCCTTCAATCGGCCTCAGCCGAAGCTCCTTCGGACCCTCTACGGTCGGGCCTCAGTCGAAGTGCCTTCAACCGGGCCTCAGCCGAGCTCCTTCGGGCCTCAGTTGAATCTTTCAATCGGACCTCAGCCGAGCTCCTTCGGACTTCTCAGCAGCCGAACTCCTCAGCGGTCGTCCCTCGGGTCAACTTTCAGCAGTCGAGCTCCTTCGGACTCTCAACGGTCGGGCCTCAGTCGAAGTCCTTCAACGGGGCCTCAGCCGAGCTCCTTCGGACTTTCTCAGCGTCGAACTTCGGTCGAACTCCTCAGCGCGTCGTCCCTCGGCCGAACTTTCAAGTGACCAAGCTCCTTCGGACTTCTCAGCGGCCGAACTCTTCAGCGGTCGTCCCTCGGCCGAACTTCCAGTGGCCGAGCTTCTTCGAACCTCTCAGCGATCGAACTTCGGCCGAACTCCTCAGCGGTCGTCCCTTAGCCGCATACCTCCAGCTGGACGCCTGTGGAAGCCGAACTCCTTCCAAGCTTCCTCTTCAGGAGCCCGAGCTCCTCCAAAATGGGCACGCGATGAAGGTTTTCAACGCTTCATTCGGCTGGCTCTGCAGCCATCACCATCAGTCCACCGCAAGCTCTGCAACCATCACCATTAGTCCACCGCAAGCAATAGCGACCGCTATCAGACGGCGATGTCTGTCACCATCAACCCGCCGCGCACGGCACCTTTCCGTGAGACTGACTCCGTCGAACCTCGAGCGGCCTGCTAGCACGCGGCCGTAGCTGTCACCATCAAGTTTCGCTATAAAAAGGACCCTCCAGATACGCTAAGGCTAACATCTCTAATCTCTAAGCTCTCCTCTTCTCCTCAAAAGCTCCGAAACTTATCTCCAAGCACTTCATTCCTGTTGGTCAGAGCTAATTTGATCGTCGGAGGGTCCTGTCGGAGCCACCCCCACCAACTTCGGATGGGACTTTGTTTTGCAAGTCCCCGGCGGCGATCTCATCGGCCTTCACTCCAGCGGACTCCGGCGACGATCAGATTCTGCGTCAATAACTACTATTATTATTACTATTATTGCTACTATCATTACTGTTATTGCTATTATAACTATTATTATTATCATTATCATTGTTTTAAGAGAGAGAGAGAGAGAGAGACCTCTGTTCCAGAGGCCTGAGGTCTATTGAGGCCCAAATAGTTGGCTCCAACCAAAACGAGTTTGGTGGAGATTATGAACGCTTCTCCTATTTAGCATTAAAGTTTGCTAGGCTGTAATTTATCTTAATCTCATCTGCTTGCAATCAATTTAGTTTGAGGTTAACATCATTTTTCCTACAATTAGTTTGAAGTTTTGTACTCTGAACAAGGTTTTATGTATCAGTAGGATGGGAGGTATCTCAGTCATCTCATCATAATTCTATAAGAAAATGGGATTGAAATAGGATCGAAACTTCCAAAACCATCTACCCAGAGTGATGCGAAGAAAGAGAAAAGAAGAAAAGTGAAGATTAAAAGAAGGAAAGAAACAAATAAAAGAAAATAAGAAAGAAAGGAAAGTTGGGGGAGAGATGATGGGGTAGCAAAGTTTCTTATGGAGAAATCAAGACATCTCCATCCCATCAGATTTAAAACTTTTACTTTGAATGTGGCGTGAGAATTGAAAGCAATCAGACCTTGTTAAAATGGTGAGAACTTGGCTGGCAATTATTCGTGGTGAATGATGATGGCATGTTTAAAACATTTTCGACTATTGAATGGAGCATTGACGAGAATAGAATAGGTGTAAGAAATTAAAGATGATAGTACCACTAGCAACTGCATATGGAGCACTACTTTAATCGAATTCTATGGTGAATTTTTTTAGTTTATTTGTTATTGCAGAAGACTACATAAATAACTGTCCATCAAGTTTTCATGGAACCAATCCTTGAGGGTTAGTTAACATTAACTAGAAAGCCTGAATTAAGGGGCAAGAAAAATAGGAAAGGAAAATGGTCAAGGTTAACACAAGTAAAAAACCCAAAGATGAAATAAACACAGGCTGCAGCACTTTATAAGGTTTCTGAAGTCAACATAGTTTATTATTAATTACCAGCATAAATGCTAGATCAAATAACGTTACAGTAGAAATGCATCTCTCTCGGTTGGTGGAAGTTTTGCCATGTCAGAGTGCAAGATGCTTCCACCATTATAAGAACAGAGTATCCAAATCATACGATTAAGGCATAATTTTGAGCTGTTTTTCTCAACTTATCAGCACGTACACCATGCTAGCTGTGGATGACCTAGGAACATTAAACACTATTTTGTACATGGTTCCTCCTATGAATATCTATTGCCACAATGAGCGTGTCTCGCTTTGGGGAAACAAGACTGGCAAGACACTGGAGAGGAACTATGCCCCAGAAGAAGAGGTCCTCAAGAAGATCAGAGGTGAACAAGAAATTTCCCAAAAGCTTTAGATGCAGCCAATTAAGGAGTTCTGATATGCATCCGTTAATTTGTTAAGTAGGCTGAAATATGCCTTTTAGGCTAACAATTCAATTGTGCTCGGTTTAGATAATGGCGTTCATGATCCAACTTTTTCCCTCTCATGTATCATCTCAATCATGCCGGGCTGTTGCATAATGATTTTATCTCTAACCGAGGTTGTCTCGGTCGCTCGGGAGAGATCTTATCTCTAGCCGAGATTGTTGCTCGCGTTAGGACGAGGTTCTCCTCCTGTTCCTAACATGACAATTATTGACTGCTTCTTACCTATCATCGCATAGTTTTTGCATCCAGAAATAATATTATCGAAAGAAAAGAATTTTATTGAAAGGAAGTTACTAGCAGCGCATCCCCAAATTCTGTATTTTAAGATCGTGGTAGCGTTGTTCCTCCGCATTTCTTCGGCAGTAAGTCCTGGGGTGGACGACCTCCTCATGCTGGCCTTCTCAATTTGGTGCAAGCTCTTATCGCTGAGAGACAATGAATCGCTGATGCACCAAGCTCCTCCTCAGGATAATGTTGATGATGCTGTGAGGCGGCCGACCTTGTAGTTTCTGATTACGGCAGCGTCCTTAGCCGATCTTCTCCGCGACTTCGTTCTGCTTTCCGCCCTCGCTTGCACCAAGCTCTCCAGCCGTCCCTTTCTGACGAGCTGCTCAATTTCGTCTCAGAGCTGGATGCATTCCTCGGTGTCGTGGCCGTGGTTGCGATGGTAGAGACAGTACTTATTTCGATCATGCTTGTTTGGGGGAGACTATAACCCTTCTGATCTTGGCAACTGGTTCTTCACTTCGATGAGAATCTGAGTTCGAGGAGCATTGAGGGGGGCATAGTCGCAGAACCTTTCCGAGAGGAGGACTTCTTTGCGCCCCTCCATCGGGGCTTCCTCGGTGGCGAGCTCGAGGAGTTCGGACCTTGCCTACTTTCGGAGGGAGTCCGTGAGCGCGGTCGAACTTCATTCCATTCCTTTGGAAAACATGCGGGAGAACTTCATGCCACTTCGTTGGGGCTTCCTTAGAGTCATACTCAAGAGGGAGTCCTCGCTTGCCCTGGGGCGGTTGTGAGCTCGGCCGAACTTCATCTCACCTCGTATGAAATCTTTGCAGGGGGCTTCCTTGGTGACACACTCGAGCGGGAGTTCGGCCTCACATGCATCGAACTTCATTCCATGAGAGAACTTCATTCCGCCCTTGCTTGCGCCGAACTTCGTTCCGCTTTCTTGCAAAACCCTCTTTTGGGGATGTTCATGCCCCTCTGTCGGAGCTTCCTGACAGGCTCGAGCGGGAGTTCGGCCTCGCTTGCGCCGAACTTTACTCCACTTTCCCACGAAGCCTTCCACGAGAGAACTTCGACTCTCCGTTTCTCCTTCCCAAGTATGATTGGTATGCCCAAACGCTCTCCCTTAAGGTCGGTTCCTCGCGTCCTCATGGCGGGCTTGCTGGCAAAGTCTCCGTCAGAGGTTGTCGCACGGCCTGCATCATCTCGATGGGGCCGCGAATCCCATCCAGAACTGCTCTACATCCGCGGTGGCTTCGGATGGAGCCTGGGCTGCAACGGGAGCAAGTCGCCGAGTCAAAGCTCTCCTGGAGGCATTTTCTCTTCGGAAGAGAAAAGGAAGATCTTCGAAGGGGAAGGAAAAAATCGTCACCGAGCACTCCTTTAAGAACAAGAAAACCTCGGAGGTTCGTGGGGTCCCTTCCTCTAGCGTCAATCTGTTGACGCAGAATCTGATCATCGCCGGAGTCCGCTGGAGTGGAGGCCGATGAGGTCGCCGTCGGAGATCTGCAAAACAAAGTTCCGTCCAAAGTCGGTGGGGGGTGGCTCTGGCAGGACCCTCCGATGATCAAGTTAGCTCTGGCCAATAGGAATGGAGTGCTCGGGGATAAATTTCGGAGCTTTTGAGGAGAAGAGGAGAGCTTAGAGAGGTTAGCCTTAGCGTATCTGAAGGATCCTTTTTATAGTGGAGCTTGATGGTGACAGCTGCGGCCGCGTGCTGGTAGGCCACTCAAGGTTCGATGGAGTCAGTCGCACGGAAAGATGCCGTGCGCGGTGGATTGATGGTGACAGCCATCGCCGCCTAATAGCGGTCACTATCGCTTGCGGCGGACTGATGGTGATGGCTGCAGAGACAGCCGAATGAAGCGTTGAAGATCTTCATCGCATGCCTATTTTGGAGGAGCTCGGACTCCTGAAGAGGAAGCTTGGAAGGAGTTCGACTCCCACAGACGTCCGACTGGAGGTATGCTTCTAAGGGACGACCGCTGAGGAGTTCGGCCGCTGAGAGGTCCGAAGGAGCTCGGCTGAGGCCCCGTTGAAGGACTTCGGCTGAGGTCCGACTGTTGGGAGTCCGAAGGAGCTCGGCCGCTGGAAGTTCGGTCGAGGGACGATCGCTGAAGAGTTCGATCGCTGAGAAGTCCGAAGGAGCTCAGTCACTGAAAGTTCGGCCGAGGGACGACCGCTGAGGAGTTCGACCGAAGTTCGACCGCTGAGAAGTCCGAAGGAGCTCGGCTGAGGCTCCGTTGAAGGACTTCGGCTGAGGCCCGACCGTTGGGAGTCCGAAGGAGCTCGGCCGCTGGAAGTTCGGTCCGAGGGACGACCGCTGAGGAGTTCGACCGCTGAGAAATCCGAAGGAGCTCGACTGAGGTCCGGTTGAAGGACTTCGGCTAAGGCCTGACCGTAGGGGGTCCGAAGGAGCTTAACTGAGGGCCGGTTGAAGAACTTCGGCTGAGGCCCGACCGTAGGGGGTCCGAAGGAGCTCGGCTGAGGCCCGATTGAAGGACTTCGACTGAGGCCCGATCGTTGGGAGTCCGAAGGAGCTCGGTCGCTGGACAGTTTCGACTAAAGCCCGTCTGCTGAAGCTCTTCTGCGGCTACTGGTTGCATCGGGCTGAGCATCGAACTAGACTTCGATGGGAGCGGAGTTTATCCCCAACAGTAGTAATAATAGTAACGATATTATAATAACACTAATAATAGTAAATAATAATAAAGAAGGATGGATGTGACTAAGCCTTCACAATGTCAAGGGGAAAAAAAAACTAAGATTTCATGCTTTGGAACTAATAACATTCAAGATATTTATATATATAACCAAAACACGTATGGGAATCCTTTAATATCGAGCAAGCATAACCAAAACATCAGAAAGATATGTACTAATATACACACACAAGAAGTTCAACTTGTACTAGCGGAATTAAGAAGTGTACTCTCAGAGAAACCGGTTCAGATGCTCATCAACGGTAGTGTATTTGACATCAGGATAGAGCTCCGTGGCCTCCACACCGAATGATGGATCAATCTGAAAGTTTGTATGGTCCCCCTTGATGAAGACAGAGTGGCAGATAGACAGCATAATATTCAATGGAATGGGAGATTCTGAAAGACAATAAGCACCTGTGTTAGTAGATAAATTTATAAGGATCTCAATTTTAAGCCTAGATTAAGTTCCTATGCACCTTGGATCTGCTTCAGAACCTGTTCTTCAGGAACATATACCCTCTCGAAGGTCTTGCCAACCTTCTTCTCCCAGAGGGAGACTAGCTCATTGTGAGATAAAGTGTTGGCGGGTGGTCTAAGATACAGAATCTTGTTCAGTGTTCTCGGGTCATCCACGGCTCTGATGGTGAATGTGCCAATGTCATCTTCGTCGACAAAGATTGCTGAAACAAGGGAAGTAATGCCAGATTAGTTGACAACTGGCTGCTCCAAATGTCATGCTTTTGAAACTTTCTCTTCATCATTTATGGGTTTTTGTTCTTGCAAACCCAGAGAGGTGAACATTGGGAAGACCAAAATAGTTACCTCTGGTATTCCCATCACCTAAGATAACGACTTTGTCCGTAGGAAGACCAGGCCTTCCGGCTTGTCCGAGTGATGGGAGGAAGTAACCAGCAAAGAAGTTGGAAGAAACATAAGTGTAAGGAATTCCCTCAGCTTCAATAGCGCGTCTGATCTGGGCCTTGATGGCAAATGCTGATTTTGCTGGCTCCACAGCATGCACACGGTCCACGTCATTCCCAAATTCAGAAGGAAAGAACCTCTGCAAACACCAAAACATGGCGAAAGTTCAGTATAAAAATTATGTGAAGAGAAGATGATTCTATTACCAAAGACTGTAAGAATGTAAACCCAGATCTAAAGATTCACCAAGGATAAATGGAATCCATATATAATTATTGTCAACACAGGTGCCTCCCCAAGCAGTTTGTTGTCCAACATTTTAGCAACCACCAGTCATTCTTGCATGAATATTCCAAAATATAGCAGACGTGGTGCGGCAGTGCAGAAGAATAGGATAATTTAGCAAAAGTTATTTGCTGCAAAGAGGTAATGATATCAAACCCTGAAGCCCACCTAAATATCAATAAGTTGCAACTTCAGAGCAATGGATGGCATGAAAACACCCATACACTTCCATGAGAAGCAAAATTATCAGACAAATGAGTAAGTTTTCAAAGCGTGTTTCAATGAAACAAAGATTACTAGCATAAATTGGATTTATCATGCTGGAACTGAGCAATAAAGTTTTTCTGGCAAAAAAAATGACATGTTAAAAGACATTTAACATCAGAAACTAAGCAAAATGATAATGGTCTTGCTGGCAAAGTTCATATTTACTGGAAATACAGATATTATGTTAATGAAAATTAGCTGCATCTATGATCCTTTTGATGTTAGTGGAAGTAGCAGATACCTTCTTGGCGTTTATAAGTAAATTGTCCTGAAATTAGTATTTTAGATCTGGCGGTTTATGTATATCTTGTTCGTGCGCACCTACGCACACACACATATATACGCATATACACAGGCACCTAAGGTTTGTTGTGGTTCACCCGTGGGATGGGACGCACATGGAGATTTTCTCTGTCCCTTACACCAAGGTAAATAGATACGGACCATAGATCCGGTAGGACAGGAGGGGTTAAAATATATAATATGAATTAGATAATAACTTCCCTTGATTAGAATAATAATTAAATCCCCAGACATCCAAACCCATCCGAATGTTATAAAGAGGACCTCGTACACAGCCGACGGCAGTGACCACATCCCATTCTCAAAGATAGCAAAATTAAAAACAGAGATCAAAACGACGAGAGAGGGATGAAGAAGCCCTCACCTTAACGTTTCCAGCTTCTTTAATTGCGGCGATGATCTTGGTCTGATCGGCCATTTGCCTGTGCCCCACCGTCGAGATCACCACGTCCACTTGCTTGATCGCCTCCACCAAGCTCCCGTGATCGTAAAGATCCCCCTAAAATTGGAAACAAAAAGAAATCAAAATCGAAACCCTAGAGATCGAGATACCAATAAAGGCGACAGCCTTGGGGGAACTAGGGTTAGCGACAGGGTTAGGATTTTTCGGTTACTTGGATGAGGGTGACGCCCGAGGCCTTGAAGTCGTCCAGGAGCTTTGCCTTGGCCGGATCGGAGGGAGCGATGTCTCTCACAAGGGCGAAGGTGCGGTGACCGTACCGCACGCTCGCCGCCGTGATGAACTTTCCGATGTACCCCGTGCTGCCGATGATCAGGATCTTGCTCTTCTCCCCCGCCATTCTCGACCGTCCGATGGTGCTGGTGCAACGAAATAAGCTTCCCCTGCCAAGAGTGCCACTGGTGGTCGCCGTGAGTCATGCCCGGGACCCGGCACATCGATGGTGATTTATATGAGGTTAGGTTTGAGTGAGCTTACAGCTTACTTCGGTCGAGTAGGTGCGAAAGGAGCACGTGATTTTTTTTTGGGACACTTCAACCGAGGAAAAGAAAAAAAAATCAATGAAAAAAAAAGCAGAGTTAGTCATAATTTTGGTTGAGATCCGTTCAAACCGTAATCCATCACATTTTAATCGTGGCCCCGACCTTCGTCAAAATCGCCCTGCCTTCTTCGTTACGAAAAAAAAGGAAAAAAAAAAAAAAAAAAAAAGATGGATGAAAAAAAATTATTTATTTTTTATATATTTGATAAAATATAAAAGAATAGATAAAAATAATTTTTTTCTCTATTTATTATATATGGAATGAAAAGAAGGTTGGATAATATTTATATAAAATTTTTATTGAACTATAATTTGATAAAAATATTATTATTATTAATTTATAATATTTATTTATACTAAAAAATTAAATAATATATATACTTATAATCATTATAATTCATAATTATATAAAAATCATATAAATACTTAATTTTAAGTTAATTTAATAAATTAATTATTAAATAATTAATTTAAATAGTTAATTAATGTTATAGAAATAGTTAATTAAAAATAGTAAATAAAAATATAGAAATAAAAGATACTTCTAATTATTTTAATTATAATTATTAAAATTATGTATTAAAATTAAAATAATTAGTAATAAAATTTAATAGTATATGATTAATATAAATAATATGAATGAAGAATTAAAGAAATATTATAGTTTTTTAAAAAATAATTAGAAATAATTTTATCATTGCAAAATTTCATCCATCAATGCTCCATTGATTCTTTCCCGCATCCTTTTAATTTGGAATGATACAAATTGGTAGGTTAGGATGGATGGATAATTTTTTTTTTAATTTATTTTTTTTATAATTTTTTGAGTCAAATAATGGATGAAAGCCATTCATTTTTTGAACTTTATCCATCTATCCTTTCATGATCCTAACCAAGTATAGGGTAAAGTCTAAGAAGTCACAAGAAGAGGAGCAAGGCGATGATCAGATTGCCGCGATGAGGGGTTGTGGTGGTAGTTCTAAGAGGAGGAGAAGGGCTGCTAGTTGGACATGTTAGGAATGTCATAGTAGAGGTAGCAGGAGTGAGTATTGTTGCCCTTGTGGAGGTTAGAAGAAAGAAGACGAATAAGATTGAGAAAAGGAGAAAACATAAGATTTTGAGCTACCGGCTTCATACATGGCTTGAGGAGAAGCGGCAGAGGAAAAGTAGTGGGACTAGAAGTTCTTTTGGGGATGTCATTGACTTTGATGGAGGAAAAATGGGGACACAGAGGGTCCATTCTTTTATGGATAAATATCATAAAAAAGTTGATCTATTTTTTTATTGATCAACTTATCCATATTTTCATATTTTTTAAGATAAAAAAGTTATTTTTTTTAGGTAGCATTTACCCATGAAATGAAAAAAAATCTTATCCATATAAAAGATGGTTAAATTATTTTTCCATCAACCAAAAAAGTAACTCTTTTAATTCATTCCTACTATATCCTTAACCTTATAACATAACATAACATAACATAATATAATATAATATAATATAATATAATATATATATAATATAATATATCATAATAATAATATAACATAATATTATATGATATATAATATTATCTTATAATATTATAATAAATTATTAAAATATAATATATTATATTATTATAATATATTATGATAATATAATCCTATAATAATAATATAAAAATATATTATTATACATAACAATATATATTATATATATTAATATAAGACATTAACATAACATAACATAATATAATAATATAATATATATAAATTACTATATTATATTATATTATATTATTAGATATTAATATATTATTATAATATAACATATTATAACATGAAAAAAATATTATATTATAATAAATTATTATAATATACTATATTATATTATTATAATATATTATGATAATATAATATTATAATAATAGAATAATATATTATTATATATATAATATATATGTTATATTAATATAAGATATTAACATAATATAATATAATATAATAATATTTTATTATGTAATATTATTAGATATCATAATATATTATTATAATATAATATATTATAATATGATATAGAATATTATATTATAATAAATTATTATAATATATTATATTATATTAATATAAGATATTAAAATAATATAATATAATATAATATATAATTATTAAATGTATGTCCTAGAAGTCAGATTGACTAACACTTATAATATATTTTTAAGAGCAAACTTATAATTTTGACTTAAAAATTAATAAAAAATTATTTTCATTCTATCACATTATGTACATAGTATCTATGATACATTCTTTAAGTTAATGAAATGATAATTTATATTTTCAAGAGTTAAAAATTTAAGATATAAATTTTTTTAATTAACTCATAAATTGCTTTCGATCGTAGGATAATTACGAGGATGATGATCGATCCAGAAGATTAATATACGATCGCTTTCTTAGCATAGATGAATCTTGAGTCTATGGTATGGAGACACTGGAGCGAGAATATAGGTACTCGTTAGAAAATGAGGATACTGAGTGTGACCACCTCGAGCAGTCATAAGGAAGTCTACATTCTCGTCGATGACTGACTCGATGCTGTAGTAATGTATCTGATTTTGATCTAAGATGCATCGACAGTTTACCTTGAGGATGTTATCATTTAACTACACCATAACTCGATCTCCTAGCCATACAAAATCCTGAGATATATATTGGCTATAGCATGTTCATTGTAGGAATTAGATTACACCAATAAAGGATCTATCTACCTTAATAAATGAGAAGTAGTCCTATGATGATCATGAGATCGAGTCCTTAAGCCTATTGGTGCAGAATTTGGTTGACGCCAGATCGAACTGGAGTCAAGAAAGACGAGGTTGCCGTCGGTAACCTACAAAATAAAGTCTCGTCTGAAGTCGGTGGTGGTGGCTCTGGTAGGACCCTTTGATGGTCAAGTTAGCACTTCTGACCAACAGAAATAGAGTGCTCAGAGAGAAGTTTGGTAGAGTTTCAAAAAAAAAAAGAGAGCTTAGAGAAAATGTATATGGAGGGTTCCTTTTTATAGACGAAGCCTGTTGTAACTATCCTGATAAATGACCATCGTAACCGTCCTGATAAATGTCAATCATAATCGTCCTTATAAATGACAATCATAACTGTCCTGATAAATGATAATTATAATCGTTCAATAATGGAATCACCTATAGGAATCCGTCTGAAAGAAAAGTTTGGAAGGAGTTCGACTCCTATAGAAATCTGACTGCTGGAAGAGTCCGAAAGAAGTTTGGCTCTTGAAGAAATACGATTGCTGGAGGAGTTTGAAAGGAGTTCGGCTCTAGGAGAAATCCGACTGCTGGAGGAGTCCAAAAGAAGTTCGGCTCCCATAGAAGCTCGACTGTTGGAGGAGTCCAAAAAGAGTTCAGCTCCCGTAGAAGCTCAACTGAAGGAGAAATTCGGAAGGAGTTCGGCTTCCGTAAAAGTTCGACTGCTGGAGGAGTTTGGAAGGAGTTCGGCTCCCATAGAAGCCCGACTGAAGGAGAAATCCAAAAGAAGTTTGGCTCCCATAGAAGTCCGACTATTGGAGGAGTCTAAAAGAAGTTTGGCTCCTATAGAAGACTGACTGAAGGAGGAATTCGGAAGAAGTTTGGCTCCCATAGAAGCCCGACTGCTGGAGGAGTTTGGAAAAAGTTTGACTCCCGTAGAAGTCTGACTGCTGGAGGAGTCTGGAAGAAGTTTGGCTCTCGTAGAAGCCTGACTGAAGAAGAAATTCGAAAGGAGTTCGACTCCCATAGAAGTCCAACTGAAGAAAGAATTCGGAAGAAGTTTGGCTCATGTAGAAGTCCGACTGAAAAAGAAATTCGGAAGAAGTTTGGCTCCCGTAGAAGCTCAACTACTGGAGGAGCCCGACTGAAGGAGAAATTCGAAAGGAGTTCAGCTGCTGTGAAAGTTCGACTGGGGCTCGGACGCTGAGGAGTTCGATTAGGATCGGAGTCCAGTTGGAGGAGTTCGGCCACTGGATGAGTTCGACTGCTGGAGGAGATCGGATGGGGTTCGACCATTGGAGAAAGAATTTTCGATCAAAGCTCTTTCATGATTATCAGCTGCATTAGGCTAAGCACCAAGTTGGACTTTGGATTTCTCCTTCAATCGGGCTTCTACGAAAGTCGAACTCCTTCAGCAGTCGGACTTCTACGGAAGTCGAACTTCTTCCGGATTTCTCCTTCAATCGAACTTCTATGGGAGCCAAACTCCTTCCAAACTCCTCCAGCAGTCGAGCTTTTATGGGAGCCAAACTTTTTTCGAATTTCTTCTTCAGTCAGACTTCTACGGGAGCCAAACTTCTTTCAGACTCCTCCAGCAGTCGGGCTTCTATGGAAGCCGAACTTCTTCCAAATTTCTCCTTCAGTCAAGCTTCTACGAAAGCCGAACTCCTTTCGGACTCCTCCAGCAATTGGGCTTCTACGAAAGCCGAACTCCTTCAGCAGTCGGATTCCTTCAGAAGTCGAACTTCTTTCGGACTCCTCCAGCAGTCGTATTTTTTTAGGAGCCGAACTTCTTTCGAATTTTTCCAGCAGTCAGATTCCTACAGGAGCCGAACTCCTTCCGAATTTTTCTTTCAGACGAATTCCTACAGGTGATCCCATTACTGAACGGTTATAATTATCATTTATCAGGATAGTTACGATTGTCATTTATCAGGATGATTATGATTGGCATTTATCAGGATGGTTACAACGATCATTTATCAGGACAGTTACAACAAATTCTATCTATAAAAAAGATCCTCCAGATATGTTTTCTCTAAGCTCTATTTTTCTTTCCAAAATTCTGCCGAACTCTTCTCTGAGCACTCTATTTTTATTGGTCAGAAGAGCTAACTTGACCGTCGGAGGATTCTACCGGAGCCACTACCACCGACTATGGATGAAACTTTATTTTGTAAGTCACCGATGGCGACCTCATCTTCCTCGACTCCAGCTCGATCCGACGTCAACCAAATTCTGCATCAATATTTACTATTGTAGCTTATTTCGATTATAAAATATGATAGATGAATGTAAAAATGATATTCTTAAATAGATATCTTGAGGAAGATATCTATATGAAACAGCCGCTTGGTTTCACATCCAGTGATGGAGATCATAAAGTCTACAAGCTGCAAAGATCCATTTATGAACTAAAGCAAGCATCTCGGAGCTGAAATGCTCGTTTTAATGATGTGATCAAATTATTTGATTTCATCAAAAATGAGAAGAAACCATATATTTTCAAAAAGATCAGTGGGAGCACTATTATCTTCCTCATACTGTATGTGGATGACATCCTCCTAATTGAGAATGACATTTTCATGCTGACCATAGTCAAAATATGGTTGTCTAAGGAGTTTTCTATGAAAGACCTAAGAGAAGCATCCTTTATTCTAAAAATTAAGATCTATAGAGATAGATCGAATAGGATGCTAGAACTTTCACAGAAGATGTATATAGTGGAGATGCTAAAGAGGTTTAGCATGAAAAACTCCAAAAGAAATCTAGTATCATTTAGACATGGCATTCATCTCTCTAAAAATATATGCCCTAGCACACCTAAGAAGATTGAATACATGAGCAAGATCCCTTATGCTTCGACAATAGAAAGCCTCATGTATGCCATGCTATGTACACGATCTGATATTGCCCATGCTATGAGTATCCCGAGTAGGTATCAATCGAATCCAAGTAAAGAGCACTGAATTTCTATAAAGTGTATCCTTAAGTACTTGAGAAAGGATATATTTCTAATCTTTGGTAATAGAGAACTCGAGGTCCAAGGATATACAGACTCGGATTTTATATTCGACATAGATAATCGAAAGTTAATATCTAAAAATTTGTTTATATATAATGATGTTGCTGTCAATTGAAAGAGTTCCAAGTAGATAGTGATTGCAGACTCCACAATGGAAGCATCGTACATTGCTACATCGAAAACTATAAAGGAGGCATTCAGGTACAAGAAGTTTGCCGCAGAGCTCGGAGTGATGCCATCAGATGCAGTCCCTCTATACTGCGATAACAATGATGCTATTGTTGGAAATGTATTCCAAAGCCAATCATCAGTCTATTGATGGTTGGGCCATATATTTATAATTATATATAAATTATAAATTAATAAAAGTTATTTTGGTATTTTTCATTATAAATTCTGTTATCTTCTAATGAACTTCTATGTTGTGATGAAGTTCTTAGGACTATCTAGATTCAGCAAAGAAGGATTTATCATTTAATCCTTAAATAGTTCATGATCAAATGATACATTGTTACTTAGGACGATAACGTTTATCAAGTATAAGTCATTGTGTGCCATATAGGTTGGTTGTTCTCATAACCAAGAAGTATTGAGACACTGATATGGCATGCAAGTGAGATGTATGGGTACATCTGTATTGAACATGACCAACTCTGGGGCTTTTCTCCTATCAAGATTAGCTTCGATGGAATATGGGTATAAATATCCCTCCGATCTGAGATCACTATGATGACTTTCAAGCAACTCACTGTATTTTGATATCGGACTATCTGAATTTCTAATTCAGTAATGAAAGATTTTTGGGCACAGTCAAATACTTATGGAGTCGATGCATGTATCAAGATGGGATTGACCACTCCTGATTTCAGGAGCTGTATTTAATTATATTTCAATTTAGCAAAACCTTGGTCAGGATAGTCCTAGTGAGGAGTCACGGAACTAATTACTTTAAGACACGACATGAATGCATTTTCTAGGGTTGACAGTCTAACCTTGAGTCATCTATTACATAGAGGTTATGGGGATGAAATATACGGTAACCATATTCACGTAGGTTTTGAATGTTGCGATTGCGATTATTTGACCTGTCTGGATATTGCGTACCATTGCTAGATGGTTACTTCGATTAGTATAGAAATTGATTTCTATGCTACCGGCCTAGGTTCGGACCTACGGGATCACATACATTAGGAGTTCCTATCTGATCTGATGGCTGATCAAGAGTTTCATTGGTTTGGGACTCTGTGGTCAAGAGTCCCACTGGACTAAGACTCTGTGACCAAAAGTCCTACTAAACTGAAACTCTGAGTCCGACTTGTTTGGGACTCTCTGATCAAGAGTTCCATTAATCTGTGACTCTATGGTCAAAGAGTTCCACTGGACTGAAACTCTGTGACCAAGAGTCCTACTGGACTGGAACTTTGAGTCCTACTTGTCTGGGACTCTCTGATCATGAGTCCTAATAATCTAGGATACTATGGTCAAGAGTTTCACTGGACTGGGACTCTGTGATCAAGAGTCCTACTAGACTGGGACTCTGAGTTCTACTCGTCTGAAACTCTTTGATCAAGAGTTTCACTAGTCTGAAACTCTATGATCATGAGTTCGATTTATTTAGGATACTGGATTCAAGAGTCCTACTGATTTAGGACTTTTCAAGAGTTTCATGTTGATAGGACTCTGTTGCCCAGTAACCTACTCGATTTGAACTCATATATTTTTTTAGAGAATTAATCAGTAATTTAATTATTGATTAGCTTAATTTGATTGAGTGATGAGGATTTGATCAAGTTTGATTGAATTTGATTCAATTAGATTTGACCTGATCAAGTTATGAGATGATCTAATCGCTATGAGAGTTTTGACCCTGATTTGATTAGGATGTAGATCTAATTAATTTTTAATTTGATTAAAATTTTATTGAATTAGACTAAGCCTAATTTGGTTGGGTTTAACCTAATTTAATTGGATCTAGATTAATTAGTTTGGTTGAAATCAATTAGGACCAAGTCAAACGAAGTTTGAATTCAAATTCTCCCATACGTCCATCATTTTTGACTTTTTCAGTCTACTTCCCACGCCCTCCCTTTTGTTTGTCGAATATTTTTTAAGAAATAAAATATGCACATAGAAAGAGAGTCCTTCTACGTGTTAAACATAAGGGAGGGGGTATTGGATAATGATAAGAGGCTCATTTGATTTTTGAAATTAAGCGAGTAGTTAAAACCTCTCAACCACTCAACCCTTATCATTTTTTATACGATTTTCCTATGGTATTCATGTCAATAAATTATGAGAATTTTTTTGTGTAGAAGAAGGGATTAGAGTTATGTGATAAAAATTTTAAAGTATTTGAGCATCAGTTCTAGATGAAAAAATTTTTGAAGTGAAGGTGAATAGGATCCTACAGCACTTTACTTTTTCCTCATCCCTCTCTTCTCTTATGATTTTCACCTCTAAGGATATCCTATTTTTAGATATGATCTAAATAAGGATTATAGATCTGAAAGTTATAAGGATTATAGATCTGAAAGTTATCTTTTCATGAAAACTTATTTTATAGAAAAACTCCATACATAGAGGGCGTGATAGGATTTTTAGTGTGTCAGGATTTTTGGGCCGAGTGAAATCCTAGATTTGGAAATGTAGGTTCGGATGGGGAGATCGAGTGCTGTGAGCATCGGATCGCCACCAAATTTGAAGCACATCTTCATCATCCTCCAATATTTATGTTCTAATTTTTTAAAATATCTAAAATATTAAAAAATATATGATCGATCAGATCGATCATAATCAGCCATCAAAGGCCCCAGCAAGGAGCTAGCACTCCAGTGGGGCTGATCGAGATCAGGAGCTCTGTGTGGATCAATCGTAGAGACCAAACATATATGCGGCTATGATGTGATACCAGAGCATTATTTGATAGTCAGATTATGGTGATCGACTATCTGTGAAAATGTATTATATTTTGAATACGTAGATGTAGTAAATAATTTATTATATAGTTTTATTTTTAGATCTATTGATGTATGCATGCATATTATGTTTAGATCATAATGTATAGGATTAAATAATCTGATATGATCAGTAGATAATTAATTAGATTAATTATTTTTTGCTACATCATTACTATTTTTGAAATATTTTTTGAAAGTAGCATGGCAAATCCTGCACTATTTTCTTCAGCTATAGCCCCAACTAAGGAGCTGAGGTCTTACCAGAAATTCAAGCACATCGAACGGTAATATCACCTCATCCATGATTATCTTAAGAAGAAATACATCGAGGTTAAGAGAGTCGACACCATAGACAATGTGGCTGACCCGCTGATAAAGTCATTAAGCCAATAGAAGATCGAAACCCATCTTGAGAAGATGGGACTTAGATTTGTAGCCAATTGACTTTAGGTCAAGTGGAAGTTTGTTAGATGTATGCTCTAGAAGCCAGATTGATTAATATTTGTAATATACTTCTAAGGGCAAACTTATAATTTTGAGTTAAAAAAATTAATAAAAGATTATTTTCATTCCATCACATTGTGTACATAGTATCTGTGATACATCCTTTGAGTTAATAGAATGATAATTTATATTTTCAAGAGTTAAAAATTTAAAACATGAATTTTCATAATTAACTCATAAACTGCTTTCGATCGTAGGATCATCACGAGGATGGTAATCGATCAGGAAGGTTGGTATACGATTGCTTTCTTAGCATAGATGAGTCTTGAGTCTACGGTGTGGAGATACTAAAGCAAAAATATAAATACTCGTTAGAGAACGAGGATACTGAGCGTGATCACCTCGAGCAATCATAAGAAAGTCTATCTTCTCATCGATGACTGGCTCGATACTACAGTGGTGTGCTGATTCTTTGACCTAAGGTGCATCGACAGTTCATCTTGAAGGTGTTATAGTTTGACTATACCATAACTCGGTCTTCCAGCTATAAAAAATTTTAAGGTGTATGTTGGCTATAGCATGTTCATTGTAGTAATTGAATTGTACCAATAAAAAATCTATCTACCTTGGTAGATGAGGAGTAGCCCTATGATGATAATGATATTGAATCTTTAAGCCCATGGCCATGGCAGTATGAAGATGATAAAAAGAGTTCTATTAGGATTTCACATTAGACTAAAATCGAATGATTAATTCATATGATGGATGTTGGATTTGATGAGTTCATCTTAACCCTAATTCTATTGGGGCTCAAGAAAGAAGAACACAATCACATAGGTAGCTGCATCAAGAGGTTTACTTTCGATTCTGATGGCTTGCTATCATATACTGTTAGGTGTTACTGATGGATTTTGGAAGCAATTAGAATGATCTTGATGATCGATCATTCTAATTGTATGAATCGAAAAAGTTCTGATCCATCGAAAGATGTTTCAATGATATCGATGATAGAGATCGTGACATATCCCATTACCATACGAAACTGAATCTAACTAGATCATCCAAACAAGAGTTTAGATGATATGAATGTCATCAATTGGACTAATCCAGTTCAGTTGATTTAGATTAGATCCAATTAGGTTCAAGAAAATCATGCTAGCACACGATTGAGCCTAATATTCTCCTTCTGTAATTATTTTGGTTCATCTCGGCTGAGCCAAATCTATTTGGACTCACTTAGAAATCTTATCTTAGTCTGACTGGAGCTTGTCCAGATCAGAAAAGAATTATTTTAATTCATTAAATAATTTTAAGACAACATCTATCAATTTCTGTCACCTGTCATTTTTTAGTTTCTGGACAAGGGTCAATAGTTGACCCGAACACTTAGACAGAGGGCCATGTGGCATGCACCCATTAGAGAGCACTTGGGACTCTTGTCCCCTTGCTAAAAGAGAAAAGAGAGAGGGTGCATGCCACCCTAGGCGTGCATCCTATGTGGATAAGGATGGAGTCCCATACAGATAGGACTCTAAGGTAACTTGATAGCCTTGAATTCTTTGGGGCCAACTTCTTTGGGCTTATCCAGTGTTGGTGCCAACTTTAGGAGACTTTGAGGGGTCTCTTATCTGATATGATCAGATGACATCACTCCAGCAATCAGATTTAGATCTGATTGAATAAAGATCTCTGATTAGCCGAGGTGATGTGGCACTACATGGCATAGCAGGGTCTATTTCAACCCTGTTTGTGCCTAGGGTTGAGAGCTTTTGCCCATCCACCACGTCGCAAGGCTGTCCTCCTCTCTTTCATGCCTCCCTTTGATCTTCTCTCTCCATTCTCCATGCCCAAGGAGTTGGGCACAAGTCCAAGAGCAGTCTAAGAAAGATTGGTGCCCAGATCAGGAAGAAAGCAGCATTGTTGCAAGAGACGATTGCTGCTTCTTCAAAAGAAGTTTTGAAGAACCTTTAGATCATATCCAGATTAGATCTTTGGAGCATTGATTCAGAAGGAGAAGATCTCCAGATCTTGCCCGAGTGGACTCTGATAGAGACCAGACATGTGCATGGCTCAATCCATAACCTTAGGAGCATCAAGATCATCGTCGGGATAATCAGATTACCCTAATCAGGTACAATGGTTGTTTTCTTATTTAGATTTAATTTTTATTTTTAATATAAGATCACCATGATTAAATCTGAGAATTCTTAGATCTGATCGGATCGTTTAAGATTTTTTAGAAAAATTCATCTCAAATCGGATCAGATCTGGACGATCCTGGATAGAAAATAGAGATTTTTCTTTAATAATAATATTTATATAGTAAAGAATATTATGAAAAATATGGATAGATCTTAGTAACTTATCCAAAAAATTAGTAATATAAAAAAACATGGGTAACGGATTTTCAAATCATTTTTTCATGCATAAAAGAATATGGATAAATTATTTTTATATTTAAATATTATTTAGAAAATATTTTTTTAGAAAAATATAGATTTTTGGATAAATTTCTTATCCTCAAAAAAACAGGCTATCACGGTGGGTGATTGGATCCATGCCTCAACCAAAATTCAGATTGATTTAGTTTCATCAACGATTTTTCTTTTTTCCTTCATTAAATATGTAATGCATCTAACCTTGGTTGTACTGATCCAAAGGTGACGTGATGGATGGATCCGATCCAATCGATAATTTTTCATTTCTGGAGGATTTTAAGGACGTGGAGATCGCGTCCAATGACGCAACCCTAGCGGGTCCGATTGTTATGTGTGCGATGCTTTTGCCTGATTGTGGCTGATGCATTTGTTAATTTAATGTCGTGATAGACGGCATCGAAATATTGATTGTAGATTTTTTTTTTCTTTCTCAGCGAGGATGATGGTAGGCGGGTCCCCTCGGGAGTGTGGTGAATTTTTTCCCGTCCTGGTGAACTTTTTCGCTTAGATTTCAGAATGGTAAGGTGAGATAATTTTTTTTTTCTAAATCTCAATTAGATATTTTTAAAAGTTTACTAACTAATCATGGTCGCCTTTATATCTATAATTTTTATTTTTGTTGGGTGTCCCGTGGGGTGTGGGTGTTGGGTTTATACATTCAGATCAATGTTTGAAAAAATTATTATTTTATCATATCAATTATTTCATATTATATAGATTAATTTTAAGATTAATGTTTTATCATAAAAAAATTATACTATCAAATAGTATCATTATTTATTTCTTCATTTTTTTGATGCTTTTGGTAATGATAGCTAATATGATTTTTTATAAGATCAATTATTTTATTATTAAATTTGGTGGTTTATTAAGCTTGCAGTTTGCAGATGATATTTTATTATTTTATGCAGGTAAACAAAAAAAATGTGCTAGTGGCAAAAACATTTTTGTTGGCATTCCAAGGTGTATCTGGACTATAGGAGCTCCATTCTTTATAATATGGATAATGGTGAAGCAGCTAGCTTCGCTTCTTGGATGAAGCAGGGTACTCTTTTTTTTATATATCTAGGCCTTCCCGTGCATTACAAGAAGTTACCTAAATATTATTGCTTGCCTTTAATTGAAAGGATGGGCTCACAATTAGCCACTTAGAAAAGAAGATTGTTTTTTCTCGACGGTAGGCTAACTTTGATCAACTTGTTTCTTATTGTACTCCTATCTTATTAAATGTTTGTTTTTAAATTATCTAGCTAGGTTGCAAGGAGAATGGGCAAATTGAAAAAAGCATTCTTATGGAAAGGGACAAACAACTTTGCTAGATTTCATTGCCCGACGAATTAGGATTATGTTTGTAGAATCGAGAATCAAAGAGGTTTGGGAGTGAAGAATCTTATTTAGATGAATCGATTATTTTTAGCTAAATCGACTTAGAAATTTCTATTGAGATCTCTAAATCTCTAGTGGAGCCTAGTGGCGCAGGCCTATTACTCATGGAAGAAGTTAGGAATGAGATCAAGAAGGAACTTGTCGGGCTTGTCATCCATATGAAAAGATGTTTGTCCATAAACTTTCACCTTTTGGAGTTGTGTTACTTTTAAGATGAGGAATGGCGGCTCAATCCATTTTTGGGAGGATATTTGGATTGACATGATTTTTCTTTGCTCTTGTTTTGAAGAGCTTTATGATTGTGTATTAAAATCGAATAGGTTGATTTCATTGTACTGGAGTTGGAGGAATTTGAGATAGTATATTAAAGTTTAAAGACCATTAACTGTACTTCAAGAGATTCAGTTATCTACTTTGCTATCCATTCTTGTCCCTCATAGGCTGTCTGATATCGTGGATGTACCAGTTTGGAAGCTTACATTGAATGGCTTATTTACTATTGACTCTTTCTACAAGTTTCTTAATTATGGTTGTCTTAAATATCCCTTCTCAAAAGTTTTTCGAAAGTGCCTGAGAAAGAGAAGATTTTCGATCTTATGATTAGTAATAAGGAAGAAACTATATAAAGGAGAAGTTCTTATGAGAAAAGATTGGAATACTAGCTTCGGGTGTATATTATGTGGCTTGAGTTTAGAATCCGGCACCCATTTATTTTCAGATATTTCTTTACAAGAAGTTTGTGGACATTAATTAAATTGCAGCTAAATTTAAGAGTTAAACCTTCTTTGTTTCTTGACATGTGGACTACTTGGAGAAAAAAAAAATAAGAACAAACTTGACAGTAAGATGGGTGATCAATTATTGGCTATGATATATTAAAAAAATTGGAGGAAAAAGAAGGATCGGATATTTCTTAGAAAGAAAAGCTAAGTTTTCTTTGTTTTATGGATCATTTTTAAAATTTTTGTGGCCGGTAACACCTCTACCCTTTGAAGAATAAAGACAATCTCTGGATGAAGCTAGAAACGTCAGCTATAACTACAACAAATTATAAATATTTTTTTTATTTTCTTTCTTTTTTTCATTATATATCTAATGTAGTTTCTTTATTTTGTTTTTCTTAAAAGTTAAAACTATAATTTTAATTTTCTTCGCAGCAATAAGGGATAGCATCCTGCTAGTTAGTGTATATATATATATATATATATATATATATATATATATATATATATATATATATATATATATATATATTATTGGTTTTATTTTCAAGCCTGATTTGGATGCATGACAGCTTTTATTTTCATGACAAACAGTGTTTGAGGTTTTTTGTTGTAGCAAATCACGGTCAAAACTCAAAACCATCGGCATAGGCACTCATATATGCTTCAACAAATAGCGGGACAATTTACGGTAAAATTCAGCTTCCCTTCCTTCGTTGGGTTAGGTTGCCCCTACCATTCCTCCCTCTCACGAACAATGCTTTCTTCTAAACTTCCCACAAACTAATCCCTTCATTGCGGAAAAAAATTTTGCACATCAACACTTTAAGCAATCTCCCAATAATCTTTTTATTACCATTTTAAAATCATAAACACCATATAAATATACAAACACATGGTTTTTTTTTTCCTTCTAATTTTATAAATATATTACATATTTTTAAGAGTAATAGTCTGTCCAAAGGTCAAAATAAGATTCATTGATGCTAACAATCATACTAGGAGCTGAATTTGCCAATGTAGACGTTGACTTTATTATGCATGAACTTGTGGTAAAGATATTTTTGTAGGAAGTTGTGATAAGTAATACATGAGTCTAGCCACCAACCATCACTTAAATCAACCATAAGGAGGTGTTTGGTATAAGATGATCCTTATGATTTCGTGAAGAAAAAAGAAAAACTATGTATACTTGTATATTGTAATGTTTAACAACATGCAAATCGAATGTTTATTGGTAAAATCATATTATATAACGGCCTACCATGATTGAGATGATGTATATATGTATGAGGAGGAATAAAGGAGTTGATTTTGAACCCCATTACCTAAACCGAGCACATGTGAATTGCTAGTCTACTTAATGTTAACAAACCAATGGATGCATGTCAGAATTCCTTTAATTGGTTGCATCTAAAGCTTTTGGGGAATTTCTTGTTCACCTTTGATCTTCCAGAGGACCTCTCCTTCTGGGACGTAGATCCCCTCCAATGTCTTGCCAGTCTTCTTTCCCCAGAGCGAGACACGCTCATTGTGGGAATAGATATTCGTAGGAGGAACCATGTACAAATTAGTGTTCAATGTTCTTGGGTCATCCACAGCTAGCATGGTGTATGTGCCGATAAGTTAAGAAAAATAGCTCAAAATTGTGCCTTTACCGTATGATTTGGATGCTCACGTTCCTATGTCGTGGAAGCATCTTGTAAAATTTCGATGCACTCTGACACGGTAAAACTTCCACCAACCAACCGAGGGAGATGCATTTCTACTATAAAGAATCTAACATTTATGCTAGTAATTAATAATAAACTATGTTGACTTCAGAAACGTTATAAAGCGGTGTAGCTTTTCTTTATTTCATTTTGGCATCTTTTTACCTGTGGCGTTGACCATTTTCATTTCCTATTTTTCTTGCTTATTAATTCAGGCCTTCCGGTTAATGTTAGCTAACCCTGAATGATCGGTGCCTTGAAAACTTGGACAGTTATTTACATCATCTTTTACAATAATTTTGAAGCAAAAAAGATCGCCATAGAATTCGATTGAAATATCCCTCAATATACAATTGCAAGTCGTATTTTCATTCTTTAACTTCTCAACGCTATTCTATTCTCCTGGATGCTCAATTTAATAATTGAAAATATTTTAAACATGTGATCATCATTCACCACTAATAATTATCAGCCAAGTTCTCACCGTACCATGAAGGTGTAATTGTTTTTAATTCTTACACCACATTTAGAGAAAATGTTTCAAATCCAATCCGACGGGACCGGAGATGTCTCAATTTCTCTATGAAATTACATGTTCTACTGTTCTATCCCATTTTGATAACGATCCTGATCATATGAATTTTTTTAAAATATAATTATTTAAAATAATATTTTATTATTTTTAATAATAACATATATTCTAAAATAATAATTTATTTTTTAATAATAACTTATTTTTAAAAAAATAATATTTTTTAAAAATAATTTTTTTTAATTTTTTTTTAAAAATAAATATTTTAAAAATAATATACTAATATATAAATAATATTTTTAAATTAATAATAAAAAATATTATATTTTTTTTTCTTTCTAAATTATGTTGAATATATTTAAAAAAAAACTAATGAACATGCATATTCAACATGTAGGTTCAGAAATCTGCATGTTGAACATGCGGGTTCAGAATTAAACTAAACCCGCGTGTTCAATATGCAGATTCAGAATTGAACTAAATCTACATGTTGAACATGTAGGTTCATTTCTTGATCATTTTTAAAATTCAAATTGGATGGAGGCCACGCAAGCTAAACCCGTATGTCCAACATGCGGGTTCATAGTTGAACTCACATGCGGTTTCAATAAGTCATCATACTCACTTCAACTAGAGTACTTTCAAAAATAAAACTAAAAATATAGTATTTTTAGAAATTAATATTTAAATAATAATATTTTTAAAAAAAATTCTGATCATACATCTTGATGATATTTTCAATTTTCCTTCTGCTCTCATTTCTTTTCCTTTTTTTTCTTTTTTCTTTCTTTCTTCTTCCTATTTTTTATTTTTCTTCTTTTTATATTTCACCTCTTTTTTTTTCTTAATTTTTTTTCTCTCTACTTGCATGAATGAATTTCAGAGTCTCAACCTATATTTATCCTATTTTGTTAGTGAAAAAGAAATAAAATGGTCAGGATGCCCTCCATCCCATCAAGATGGAAAATCTTAGTTTGTGATTGAATAGAAAAGCTTGTTCAAAGCACAAAACTTCAAATCAAATGTAGGAAAAATGATGTTAACCTCAAACCAATATTGACTGCAAGTAGTTGAGATTAAGATAAGTTACGGCCAACATATTTTAGTGCTAAAGAGGAGAAGCACTTACAATCTCCCCACAACTCTTTTCAGTTGGAGCCAACTGAAAAGAGTTAACGGACCGAAGAACTCGTGTAACCAAGCCTTTTCCATCAGAAGATGTGCATGAAGTTGAACAGAGGTCTCTCTCTCTCTCTGTCTTAAAAATAATGATAATGTTAATGATGATAATAATATTTATAATAGCAATAATAATAATAATAAGAATATTATTATTATTAAATGATAATAAAGAAGGAGGGATGTGACTAAGCCTTCGCATTCTCATGGAGCCAAAAAAAAAAAAAAAAAAAAAAAAGATTTCATGCTTTCGAACAAATAACATTGAAGATATTTTACATATATTATAACCAAAACACACAGGAATCCCTTAATATTTTTATTTTGAGGAAATAAGGAGGAGAAAGCAAACAGGTTCCCCCATTTATGGAATCCTTTAATATCAAACAAGCATAGCCAAAACAGTACATAAACACCTCAAAAGTAAAAGTGGTACTAGCGGAATTAAGAAGTGCACTTTCAGAGAAACCGGTTCAGATACTCATCAACGGTAGTGTATTTGACATCAGGATAGAGCTCCGTGGCCTCCACACCAAATGATGGCTCAATCTGGAAGTTTGTATGGTCCCCCTTGATGAAGACAGAGTGGCTGATAGACAGCACTACATTCAACGGAATGGGAGATTCTGAAAGACAATAAGCACCTGTACGTGTTAGTAGATAAGTTTATAATGATCTTAAATCTTAAACCAAGATTAAGTTCCTATGCACCTTGGATCTTCTTCAGAACCTCTTCTTCAGGAACATACACCCTCTCAAAGGTCTTGCCAACCTTCTTCTCCCACAGGGAGACTAGCTCATTGTGAGATAAGGTGTTGGCGGGTGGTCTAAGATACAGAATCTTGTTCAGTGTTCTTGGGTCATCCACGGCTCTAATGGTGAATGTGCCAATGTCATCTTCGTCGACAAAGATTGCTGAAACAAGGGAAATAATGCCAGATTAGCTGAGCTACAAATGTGATGATTTTGCCAACTTTCTCCTCATCATTTATGGGTTTTTGTTCTAGCAAACCGACAGAGGTGAACATTGGCAAGACCAAAATAGTTAGTTACCTTTGGTATTCCCATCACCCAAGATAACAACTTTATCTGTGGGAAGACCAGCCTCTCCGGCCTGTCCAAGTGATGGGAGGAAGTAACCAGCAAAGAAGTTGGAAGAAACAATAATGTAAGGAATCCCCTCTGCTTCAATGGCACGTCTGATCTGGGCCTTGATGGCAAATGTTGATTTTGCTGGCTCCACAGCATGCCCACGGTCCACGTCATTCCCAAACTCAGATGGAAAGAACCTCTGCAAACTCCAAAACATGACGAAAGTTTGTTGTCCAACATAATTAAATACGACCAAAGATTGTAAGAATGTAAGCCCAGATATAAAGATTCACCAAATTGATTCGCCAAGGATTAATGGAATTCATATATAATTATTGTTAACATAGAAGCCTCCACAAGCAGTTTGTTGTCCAACATTTTAAACTATTAGTCCATCTTGCATGAACGTTCCAAAATATAGCAGAACGTGGTGCGGCGGTGCCAAAAGAATAGGATAATTTAGGGAAAGTCAGAAAATTATTAGCTGCAAAGAGGTGATGATATCAAACACTGAAGCCGATCTAAATATCAGTAAGTAGCGACTTCAGAGGGATGGCATAAGAACACCCATACATTTCCAAGAGAAGCAAAAATATCAAACAAATGAATAAATTTTCAAAACATGTTTCAACGAAACAAAGATTACTAGCATAAATTGGATTTATCTTGTTGGAACAGAGCAATAAAGTATTTCTGGCAAAATAAAATGACATATGTTAAAAGACATTTACCATCAGAAGTTAAGCAAAATGATAATGGTCTTGCTGGCAAAGTTCATATTTACTGGAAATACAGATACTCTGTGAATGAAAACTAGCTGCACCTATGATCCTTTTGATGTTAGTGAAAGTAACATATACCTTCTTGGCGTTTATAAGTAAGGTGTTCTGAAATTATAGTCTTTAAGATCTGGCACTTTATGTACATCTTGTTCGTGCGCACCCACGCGCACACATACTGACACCAGTCTCTAAGGTTGTTACGCGAACACACGGAGATTTCCTCTCTCTCACATCAATTATTTTAATTTTAGGACTTGTTTGGAACCTTTTTTCTATAAAAAAGTTACTTCTTGAAAATATAATTTTGATATTTTTGATTGATTGGCCTAATTTATATTTGGTTGAATATCCATTTTTCTAAAAAAAACTGTACAAAATATCCATTATACTCTTAATAAATATAAAACCACTTTTTCTCCCAAATTTTATATAAATAATAATATTATATTTATATTAATATAAATATAATATTAATAAATTATAATATAATATTAGATCATAATAATTTATTATATTATAATGCTAATATATATTAATATTATTTTAATATATAAATTAAATATTATATTAATATTAATAAAATTACTATATTGATTTAAATATTTATATAGATAATATTTAATGACATTTTTGAAAATTTATAGGTTCTAAAATCATAAATTTATAAAAAAATATTTTTAGAAAAAAAATGGCCATCAATTTGAAAAGTTCCAAAACCCATATTTCCATAGATTTCTATTTTTCCTAAAATATGGGAAGTATCTTCCCATGTAAAAAAGCCTTTTCTATCCTCTCTTCCTCTGAAACTTCAATCAAATAAGAGGACCCGTCTCCATTTTTCAGGAATTATCGCTTCCCCCTCTAATTTCTGTGAACCAAACGACTCCTTAGAGGTAAATAGATACATTGAAGGAAAAAAAAATGGTATGGATCCGGTCTTTCTTAACATCCCAGAAGGAGGATCCGGTCTTTCTTAACATCCCAGAAGGAGGGGTTAAAATATATAACATGAATAAAAAATAATAACCTCAGACGTCCAAACACATCCTAACGTTATAAACAGGACCTCGTACACAGCGGAGGCTAGGGACCAGGTCCCATTGTCAAAAATAGCAAAATTAACAATAGAGATCACAATGAGGAGAGAGGGATGAAGAAGCCCTCACCTTAACGTTTCCAGCTTCTTTAATTGCGGCGATGATCCTGGTCTGATCGGCCAATTGCAAGAACCCCACCGTGGAGATCACCACGTCCACTTGCTTTATCGCCTTCACCAAGCTCCCGTGATCATAAAGATCCCCCTAAAATCGGAAACAGAAAGGAATCAAGACCGAGATACCAATAAAGGCGACAGCTTTGGGGGAAATTAGGGTTAGGGTTTTCGGTTACTTGGACGAGGGTGACGCCCGAGGCATTGAAGTCGTCCAGGAGCTTAGCCTTGGCCGGATCGGAAGGGGCGGTGTCTCTCACAAGGGCGAAGGTGGGGTGACCAGACCGCACGCTCGCCGCCGTGATGAACTTTCCGATGTACCCCGTGCTGCCGATGATCAGGATCTTGCTCTTCTCCCCCGCCATTCTCGACCGTCCAATGGTGCTGGCGCAACGAAATAAGCTTCTCCTCCCGAGTGTGTTGATGGTGGCTGCTGCGACTAATTCCAGGGACCTGCCTCAGCGATGTTTATTTATAAGGGGAGGTTCTGGACACCTTGCGTGAGCTTACCTCCAGGGTAAGCGCCAGATGAGCACGTCGGCCAATTGGTGGAGTACTATGATGACGTGGAGTTCGCGTGGGATGACGTAATCTTATAGTGGGTTTTTTGTGAGTGCTGTACGTGTCATATATTTGTTGGTTGACTATATGTTTGCTGTAATGGTTGATGCAATTGTTAATTTAATGTTTATGCTGCAAGGTCGGTGACATTGAATGTAGACGTTTTCCCCCCCCCTCGATGATGATGAGGATGAACGTAGACGTGATCACGGGAGCGTGATGAGCTTTTCTTCCTCCGTTGGAATTTTCTTGTTTTAGGTTTCAGGATGGTTGGGTGAGATAAAAAATTATTTTAGATCTCAATTAGATAATTTTAAAAATTAACTAATTTATTTATTTATTTTTTTTTTTTCTCTTTTCCTACGTTCTACATAAACATTCAGATATCTATCTTAGCTTTTTGTTGATTTTGACTATAGTAACTAATGCTTTTATTGGATCTACTAGGTTTTTTAGTATTGATATAGGATCTATTATTTATTAAAAAAAATTAAATTTTTTAAGATAATTATATATATATATTATTATTATTATTATTATTATTATTATTATTATTTTTCAGAAGAAGAATCGAGGAATAAGGTTTTCCCCCTCTTGGTAAATTAGCTATATAAAAAGGTATTTCCGCGTTGGGTCCCGAGCTAGCAAGTCAAGATTGGGACTCACGGTGCAGCATAATATCAAAAGCTGGGGAATATGAATGTGGTTGTACAGACTGTCGTATGGGCCCACCGTTTTGAAAAACCCGGCCTTTATGGAGGAAGAAGATTTGTTTTGCGAAGCGACCCGGTTATCTCTCTCTCCAACTTTTGGGAATTTGGTTGTCTATATATTTGTAGGTCGACGTATTTGTTAATTTAATATATATATTGGGAAAGTCCTGATATACCGCTTCTAACGATGAATGTAGACGTTTTTATTCTCTTGATGAGAAAAATGAATATAGACGTGATCACGAGAGTGTGGTAAATTTTTCTCTATACAAAATGGGACTTAATTGTTTTAGATTTTAAGAACGTCGGATGGTTGGGTGAGATAAAGAAATCTTTCTAAACCTTGATGCATAATTTTAACATTTTTGGTTAACTAATCCTAGACTTGTTTATATATATATATATATATATATTCGGTTACACATTCGTATCCATCATGGAGATAACTGAATTTTTTGATCTAGAGTATTTACCAATCTGACTCCTCGAATTATATAAAAAATAATCTTCCTTATTCTTGATTGGTTGCCGATCTAGTTCTCGAATACATATTGATGATATATAGTTAAACGGTCCTAATAGAATTTTTTGAATCTAATATATATATATATATATATATATATATATATATATATATTGAGAAAAAGTTTTTTAGTATTAAAATTATCTAGATTTTGGATTACTAAAAGATTATATTGAATCCCATTTATATGAATTAAATTATGTTATTAAAGTATGGTATTATTATAATCTTATAATTAATATTTATTTATATATATAATTAAAAATTTAAATAGATATTATTTAATTATTTATAAATATTTTTTTTTAAATGATCAGAATATCTACACGTAATACACGAGCTCAAAACTAGTTGTTTATTTTATTTGCCCGATCGTGGAGAGGTAAATCTATCATCATAGGTATAATAAGTGCCCATAACGGTCCATCAAGGATGTAATTATTATTCATAATTTTGGCCTATAAATATCCTAACTACGCCCCTAATATCTAGGATAATGGCTGATGAACTTTTTTATATATAAAAAGATGCAAAGTAGACCCTCAGATAAGTTTTTTTTGAATGTACGAGTTCTCTTTAATTTTTTCTCTTTTTGGACTATTCTTTGAAATTTGGTTAACTTAAGTATTGAAGAACTCTCGCCGGTCAAACTTCGATAAGTGGACGTTGGTTGCAGGTTGAAGTCATTCTCTTTGATCTCCTACCAAACACTTAATTTGTCTTCAGTCTGATCTCTAGCTCGGTCTTCTATCGCTCTTTCTAGAGTTTAGCGATAATAAAATTCTTATATGCTTAGAAAAAATTATTACTATATCATATTAATGGTTTTATATTATATATATATTATTTTTAAAAATAATATTTTATTATTTAAAATGATAGTGTCAAATAGTGTCATTATTTTTTTCTTCGCTTTGTGATGGTTTTGATAATGACAGCTATATTATTTTATTATAGAAAATCTAACTCGAGCATGACTTGGATGCATGATAGCTTTTATCTTGATGGTAAATGATGTTTGAAAGGTTTTTCGTTAATAGTAAACCATGATCGAACTCAAAACCATCGGAATTGATTCTCGCATATTCTCTAGCAAATAGCGGGACAACTTACATCCATTGGTGATGTATTAAATGGTTTATAGGAATAAGCTAAGAGTATTATCAAAATTCTGGTAAACTTCAGCTTCCCTTCCTTTGTTGGCCGGGTTTGTCCTACCGTTCCTTTCACCTGTTACGACCAATGCTATCTTCTTAACTTTTCACAAACGAGTCCTTTTATTACTAGTTAAAAGAGAAAAAATATTTTGCACGCCAATAGAATTCTTCAAGCAATCTCCAAATAATCTTTTTATTACCATTTTGAAGCCATAAAGGCCATATAAATGCGCAAACCCAAGACTTTTTCTAATTTTATATTATATTTTTTTAAAAGTAACCTTTTTTCCAAAGGTCAAAAGAAGATCCATTAGTGCAAACAATTATACTAGGGGTTGAAATTTTCAATGCAGAAGCTTAATCATCCATGATGAACTTGTGGTAGAGACATTTTTGTAGGAAGTTACGTGATAAGTAATACTAGAGTCTAGCCACTCACCATTATCTAAAACAACCATAAGTAGATATTTTGGTATGGGGTGATCCACTGATGATTAAGGATGATTTGGATGAACGTAATGAGATCATAATATTTTGTTATATTCAATGGTCCTATGTAGCAATGATTTTAAATTATTCTTATTTCTTAAATTACTATCTAATTCAACTATAGAAAATCCATCCTTGAGGATGGATATCCAAGATCACCCCAATGTGGTGATTTTAGAATAAATTTCTGAGGCAATCTTGCCTCTTGATCTAATAGTTGAGTATTTATCAAATCTTTATGCATTGGATATTAGCGCCTTTAGGAAAGTGTGGCTGAAGAGATTTGGATTTCTCTTTTGTTTCCTTTCTCTTCTCTTTTTTTTTGCCACAATAATATCTTAATTTTGCAAGATATTGAGTTCTTTATTTCTTAATTTCTTAATATTTTGATCTTTTAATTTTTTATATTTAATTGAGCCCATGATTTATTGAATATTGAAATTCATGTAGAATATATATATATATATATATATATATATATATATATATATATATATATATATATATATATATATATATTATATTGCTTATAGATTTGTCTACATATCTAAGATGCTTTTTTTTTTTTAATAGATCTTTCTATTTCTTAAAATATTTAATCTAAATTTTTTGAGCACAAATCTCTTGAAGGTGTGTCCATGCAGTAGATATTGGCATGGAGCATGATATGATAGAGAAAAAATAGCTTCACGAAAAGGAGAAGGCAATGGTGCCTTAGTTTAATCTACATGCATGTCATGCCTCCTTTTCTTTGGACAACAGGTCAATACATCCCTGCCGTCTCATACACATAATTATTTGTATATAAGCTTTATTTAATAATAATAATTGGGTGGCATCTTGCCTCCTCTATCATTGAATATATATGACTTGTTATTGCCATACAATTTGTTGAACATCATGAGTACATTGAGAACAAAGAGCCATATTCCGAAATGCTAAGCGCTTTAATGGGTTGAACAATATACAAAAGTAATTGCAACAAAGATTTTGAACTTAGTTGCCATGGTAACTCTAAATTTGTATGCAAAAAATAATAATAGAATAATAAGAATATGTGTTGAGCTTAGTCTTCCTTTTTTTTTTTCTACCATTCTAGTGTTAAAACAACTAATATTTGGGCCGTGGGAGATGTTGTCATTTGTAATTCATCATATTTGAGATACATCATATCCAAAACCAAAATGCAATCTATTTCTCTAAAGTAGCGACCACTAAAAGTAGTCTTTAACAAAATAATAGTCACAATAAAAATCAGTATATTTGCTTATATTCTTAATTCATAAGAACTGATAATACATTAATAACTCCTCTTGGCAAATATCTGGGGTATTTTTGATATTATATTGCTAGTGATTTTTTATTCTAATGATATACCAAATAGATTATTTATAAGTATATGGAGATCTTTAATAAGTGGGCCATGATATACAAAACATGATGATCTTAGATCATTGGAGATTAAATTACCCTAGGATGAGGATCGCCAGTGATCTTAGATCACCATGGTGATCCATTTAGGTTACCAAATGTGCCCCCCCATTGCTTAAGTGTTGGAGAAAATACTACAGTATAAACTTCTTTTGACATCTAAATAATGAAGATAATAGAAAGAATTATTCCTTTGAGCATCTATTTGGGATATCTAATCAATTTCTCAAGTGATCTTGTTGCTCATAACCATTGATCTTCTTAAGTGCATATAGGCATTTAATACAATTCAAAGATTGGCGATTGATCATATTTTTAAAAGATAATTTCTGATATATACTATTACAAAAATGGCTTATAGCAGCGTTTACTATGACAGTGATTTTCGTTAACCGCTGTCATAAGTCAGACCTATGGTAGCAATTTTTGTAACCACTGCCATAGGTTCGACCTATGGCAGTGGTTTACTATGGTAGTGATTTTCGTTAACCGCTGCCATAGGTCGGACCTATGGCAGCGATTTTTGTAACCGCTGATATAAGTCCGACATATAGCAGCAGTTATAGAAAATCACTATCGTAAATCGAATCTATAGTAGCGGTTATAAAAAACTGCCGCCATAAGTCGGACCTATAGCAGTGGTTAGTAGTAACCGTTGCTATAATCTAATTTATAGCAATGGTTAATTATAACCGCTGCCACATATTTTTTTTTTTTTAAAATTATATATAATTTTAAAATTTAATATTCATCTTCATCGTTCATTATCTAAATAATTATCATTAGAGTGTCATCGCAAAAGATCGACTTGATCCGATGGCCCTAGCTTCGTCGATTAGAAAAATTTGATTTCGACGATCATAAATGATGATGCAATGATCTGATAGATGAAGATCTTTCATGAATCCAAAAATCTGCAATGCTGATCTTAATGATATTTGTAGCATACTAACAAAGTTTTACTTCAATCGGATATCGTTATCTTAGTCAATTTAGTATAGATTAGTTTCGACCATTAAATGATAAACGATTGATCAAAGGATCAAACGGTGTCCGATTATGAGATAATTTTTTTATAAATAATCTTGGCTACTACTTTAATCATTTTTTATGATGATGATTATAAAATTTAACTTATGAGATAAAGAACGATCTAAAACTATACGTCTTCTAATAATCATTCTGAAACTTCACTAGTTGTTATGCTCGACTTTTGCAATATCTGCTTAACATAAATAATTTATATAAAAATAATTTAAATTTTACTATCATCACTATATAAAATATTTAAAATTATAATAAAAATTATTTAACTAAAAAATTATCTGATAATCGAATGCCGTTTAACCTTTTGATCGCTTATTTCTAAGTTAACAGCCGAAATCATTCCATACTAAATTGATCATGATAATGATATCCGATTGAAGTGAAACTTTGATAGTATGCTACAAACATCATCGAAATCATCGTTGTAGATTTTTGAATCCATCAAAGATCTTCATCTATCAGATCATCACATCATCGTTCATGATCGTCGAAATTAAATTTTCATGATCGATGAAGCTAAGGCCATCGGATCGAGATAATCTTTTATGATGATACTCTAATGATAATTATTTAGATAATAAATAATGAAGATAGATATTAAATTTTAAAATTATATAATATTTAAAAAAATAAAAAAAAATTATTTTTCACCTATGACAGCGGTTATAGAATCGCTACCGTAGATCTATGATAGTGGTTTTGGATAATCGCTATCGTAGATCTATGGCAGCAGTTTTGGATAATCACTGTTGTAGATCTATGGCAGCGGTTCAATAACCATTGTCGTAGGTTAGGTTAAAAATTTTCAAATTTTTTTCCTCCTGTGCGTGCTCGATCTCTCTCTCTCCCCCTTCTCTTTATCATCGGTGAGGCTCCTCCCCCCCGATCGATGTCTTCCCTTCTTCCCCCCGATCGGTGTCGTCCCTCCTCCCCCCACGATCGACGTCGACCCTCCTCCCCCATGGTCGACGTCGCCCCTCCTCCCTCGGTCGGCGTCGCCCCTCCTTCCCCCTCCCTCTCTGGCCCCCCATCCCCGACCGCCCCTCTCCACCACCCCCACCCGACCCCCACCCCTCCATCCGACCATCCCTCTCCAGCCCCCCTCCCCGACCGTCCCTCCTCACCACCTGCCATCCACCCACCGACCCCCCCACCCCTACCATCCGATCCTCCCTCGGCCCTCTGTGAAACCTCCCTCCAGTGAACCCCCATGCACCCTCGCTAGGCCCCCTATGAAACCGCACCCCCCCCCCTCCGACCTTCCCTCGACCCCTCCTCCAACGAACCCCATCTGATCCTCCTTCGGCTCCCAAAACCCCCCCCACCACACCACCATTCTAACCCTCCCCCAGCCGAGTGCAAAGTCTCCTTCGGCCTCCTCATCACTGTACCCTCTCTCCTGACCCTCCATCCCCAACCATCCTGCTCTCTCTCTCTCTTTTTCTCTTTTTCTCTCTTCTCTATCTCACTATCTTATTTTTGTTTCGCATAGGTTACCTCTAGTACCGTCGTCCTCCTCTAGCGTCATCATCGGCGATCCTCGAAGCTTTCGGTGCGACCCGCTCTCTATAGCTGTAGGTATAATTTTTTTTAATTTTATAGTATTATTTATTAATCATGTATATTTATAATAATTTATAAAATATTTATAATAAATATTATAAATATTTATTATAAATATTATAATTATCTGCATGCCATAGTTTTTGGGCTATGCCGTGGTGGTAGCCTTGGACCGTGCCATGTCGGCTGTGGACTAGATCTGTCAACAGATTGATTCGGATCAAAATCTGGATATTCAGATTCCAGATCCTAATTTTAATTACTGATATCCGGATCCAAATTCGAATACCTAATGGATCTGTACTTGAGAGAGAAAGAGAGGGATCCAACCTCGCCACCATCATTGGGAGGGAGGGGGTCCGATCTTGCAGCCATCATTGAGAGGGAGGGGTTCCGACCTCGCCGACGAGGGAGATCGAGAGAGGAGAGAGTGGGAGATCGAGAGAGCGAGAGAGGGAGAGAGGGGGTCCGGCCTCACCGGCATCACTAGAAAGGGATGGGGTCTGACCTTACTGGCGAGTGAGATCGAAAGAGTGAGAGAGGGAGGGATGGGATCCGACCTCATCAATGAGGAGGATCGAAAGAGGGAGAGAGGAAGATTGAGAGATGGAAAAGCTAGGAGGAAGGGGTTCGACCTCGCCGCCGTCGCCGACGAGAGAGATCGAGAGAGGAAGAGAGGGAGTGATCGAAGGAATGGCACACAGTCGAGCTAGCTCGGGCAGTGATCAAGTCAGCTGGGGGAGGATCCTAGTCGGATGTCTCAGGCATGGAGCCGACTGTCTCAGGCACGGAGTCGGCTTGGCTTTCGAGCGAATAGAATTTGATATATCACGATGTTATATTGATTAATGTTTATTAACGTTGTAGATTACGATGGCACCAAAATGCCATCTAGCTTTCATCCCTACCTCTCGATGGGTTACACGTAGTTCCACATTCGAGGAGCAGTCAGAGCATACTCCATCCATCTTGACATCGACTACACAGGGATCTTCATCGCCGACATCTAGTCCACTGATGGCATCTACTCCACCGGTGGTATCTAGTCCACAAACAGCTAAGCCTCTATCATCGTAGGCATCTGAGTGTACGTTTTTATTATATTAGCACAACTTTATTTTATATAGTATTTGTACACTTATATATTTGCATAACGTATTTGCATTGCAGTTGCATCATCAAGCCGGATATTTTATGGTCCCACACATATGGCATATGTGTAGAACTGCCAGCATCAGATGATGGTGCAGTATGATGCAGAGGGGATACCGATAGGAAAGATCGTACGGAAGATACATTTCTTTTTTGGAGTGCTTGTGAGACGGTTGGACATCATTTCCGTAGAACCTAGAGACTGACGTTTGATGGATGCTATCATCAGAGATCGGGTATGGAAGGAGATATGGATAAATACGCGCATCTTAGTTATATTTATGCATTTTATATATTTATACTATATATGTTTGATTAGAATAATTTTAGAATTAATTTTTGATAAATTTATGCAGAGAAGGTATGATTTTCTCGATCATGAGAGGGCTCGAGATATCCGATTGAAGAAGATTGAGAAGTTGTACCGGGATTATAAGGTCAAGCTCCATAGAGGATGGCTCGAACACCGATGAAACACTCTGGAGGAGCTTGTTTCTTGGATATGGGACTATCTTTTGAGTCAGTAGGAGAGGATGGTTAAACACTGGAGGAGTCAGGAGTTCGAGGTAAAATTTCTAACTTTCAAATTTTTTAATATGCTTAAAATTTTATTTAAATATTATTTAAATATTTATTATTTATTTGAATACTTATTAGGCTACCTTCCGTCAGAACTGGAAGAACCGTGCAGCTTAGGAGTATACGCACACTCTAGGCTGCGAGTCTATAGCCAATCATGTGTATAGAGAGATAATTAATTCTAAATCTTACTAGATAAATTAAATTTTATTATCTTTCTGATAAATTTATTCTATGTTATAGTTGATGAGAGATGAAGTGATGTCCAGCCGTAGCGAGATCTTCCGATCCAACCGCACGAACAAGACAGGTAGGCCGATGAATGCCGCAATTGGGCATATTTTTGTAAGTATTAAATATATTAGTATATATGATTAGTATTATAGTATTTCTTATAAAATTTTATTTTAATTTATAATTACAGGATCAGTTAGATGCGCTCGCGAGCGGAGGCCCGGATACCTCCGGGCCTCATGACCATCTGTCTCAGGTCTTGGGGCCTGAGCACTCTGAGAGGATCCGATGAAGGCCCGGACACACGGTGACCAGCTACTGATTCGAGACGAATGTTTCCTTACAAACTTTCGATGTCGTCAGTCGGAAGAAGCTTGAGGAGGCGTTGGCACGGGCAGATCATGCTGCAACGTGGGCAGATCGGGCTAAGGAGCGCGCATCTCATCTGGAGGGCATCGTGAGAGACATGATGTCGATGCTCAATGTATATTTTGGAGTCACAAACTTTGAGGATATGTTGGTCTGCATTCCAGCTTCAGCTCTGGCTCTGGCTCCAGCTCCAACTCCGACTTCGACTCTCGGTGACAACGACGATGACGATGATGTAGATTTAGAAGACTTTTGATGTATTTTATTTTTTAAAAAATATTATAATAAATTTTATTTAATAATAAAATTTTAGCATTTCAGAATAATTTTTGTGTTTATTATATTTTCTTATGTTATATATCTGTATTTATCAAGTAAAATATATAAAAAAATAAAAATTTTATTTTTTTAATTATTTAAGATCTAAGATAATAATTTTATAATCGCTGTCATATCCGTACCAACTGCTGTCATAGATCTGATGTCAATCACTACACTAGATCTATGGTAGCGGTTAAAAAATCGCTGCTATAGATTATCTATGGCAGGGGTTATGTAACCACTACTATAGATATCCTATGGTAGCGGTTACATAACCACTGTGATAGATCGATCTATTGCAATGGTTTATAAATCACTGCAATAGACAATCTATGGCAGCGATTCTAACAACCGCTGTTATAGAGCTATGGCGATGGCCGCAGTGACAGCGGTTAGAAAATTGCTATCATAGTCCATGACAGTAATTTTTTGGGCTACGACAGCGGTTATAAACCACTGCCATAGCCCTTTTTTGTAGTAGTGATACTTTATTATTCCAAAATTTGCTAAATAAGGATGCTTCACATGCAGTCTCCTGCTTCATGAACAGATGAACTATTAGGCTACCTGCAAGTAATGATGGAGAATATCTTCTACACATTGGAAGGTGAGTATCTAAATCCATGCAATAGCTAAGGGGCACTCATCTAGACTTTAATTATGATATTTATAAGGAAATATTTGATTATAATTATGGTATTTAATTACGGTATTCATAAGAGTAGATAAATATGATAAAAATTTTAATACATATAAATTAATTTTATTTTAGTAATATATTATATTTATAATATATTTATATATATTAAAATGAAGATTTTTGCCTTCTCTTGATATGTGGGGTCTTAGAAAAAGGAAAGGGAGCTATGTGGAAAGAAAAAAAAGTAATCTAGCAGGAGAAAACCCCAGCCATTGCTAGAGCTTTGATATTCGGCTGCTCCAAGCCTCCCCCACCCCCCAGATTTAGACTCCTAAGGATTGAAAAGGAGGAAAAGCCAGAAAAAACATAATAAAAATTCCGGCCATAGTGAGGGAGGCCGATGGTGAGGAGTGGATACCGAAGGTGTTTGAGAGGCAGGTGGAGGGGAGGGGGCTGGTGATAAGGGTGAGGGCTCCATTGGTGGCGATGTTAGAGCGCATGGCAGTGGGGGGGGGTTCATGATGCACTGTGGATGAAACTTTGGTGCTCAAGGGGGTGAGTATGGGGCTACCCATGGTGACATGGCCGCTGTCGACAGAGGTGTTGAAGATGGGATTGATAGAGATGGACGGGGCACGACGGCGAAGAGAATAGAGTGAGACCACTGTTCCCGATCGTGCCATAGAATCAGTTCCTTTGCTGGAACTTTCCCTGAGAGAGCTATGAGACCTCACCAAAGATGGCTAGATTTTGGAGTGACATGGCCGTGGATGCATGATGCCGATAGCCTGCGGTGGAGCAAGCCAGATGGAAGATTTCTTCACAAAGTGATATGGTGCAAAAAGGATCTCTAGCATTTTTTGCTGTTTGTTTTCTATCTTTTCCTTTTCTCGCACTAGATTCTAGGTGTTGCTAGTTAGTTTGCTTTTCCATGCAATGTGTTCTCTGATCTCGATTCCTGGAGCTCGAGCTATCGCTTTGTCTATTGAAATCTAGTTTTTTTTTTCCAAGTTGATTTTGGAGTTGGGTTTTATTTTATCTGCTGAAATTTAGAGTTTTGATGAACATTCTTGCGACTTTAATGCTCAAGTTTCTTTCTTCGTTTGATCGATGGATTGTTGCATTTTGGTGGAATAACTTCTTTCTATTTAGAAGTTTTGCTTATTTTAGATGGGTTTTTGGGGGAAAGGGGAGGAGGTAGAGGGCGAGGGAGTACGGGGAGATGTCATGGGTGATGGTGAAGGGGGGTCCTTGTATAAGGGTTCATCAATTTGATCAATGAGATTCATGCATGGCCCAAGAAGGATATCTAAATGGTCATGTGATTCGAATCTCATTGATAATAATAAATATGTATCGAAGGCTACTCTTGGCTCCATCTTTGATGGCAATTAGCATTCTTTTTGTCCCCTGCGCATTATGGTTTGTGAACTCTCAAGAATGGCTTATTGTGTTTGTGACATTGAATTAAATAAAAGTGTTGGCATGAGCTATCTGTAGGTTATAATTATCAGATTAATTTTATAATTATAAAAATCAAATTAGTTACCAAATCATATATATAGGAATATTTAGTTTTCTTAGAATAGAATTGTTTTCTATTACTATGGTGTAATTGTATCTATATATTGGCTCCAACTTGGAGAAAAAAATAACAATCAAAAAAAAAAATATTGTTACCATTGTTCGACATGTATCAAAGCAATTTCAATCCTAAAAGAACTGCTTAATATGAATCGAATCTCGCATTCCAAAAATCTCCTTCTCTATCATTTCTTCTTCAGCTGAAACTAAATGACTGATTTCAATCCCATTGTCCCAACTGCATTGAACAACTCAACACCACCGATCATCATCCACCAAAATAATTCTGCTTTTTCTACCAGTATCATACTGGATGAGACAAATTACCAATTATGGTCTCAGTTTATGAAGATGCGTATTGACACTCGCAACAAAGCTGGATATCTCACTGAAGAAACGAAAAAGCTTGCACTCGAAGATCCTAATTATGGAACATGGATTATCGAAAATCATAGAGTGAAAATTTGGCTTATTGACCTAATGAGCCTAACACTGATGCAATGATTTATCCATCTTTCCAAAACCAAGGAGATATAGGAAGCTATGTCAAAAATCTTCTATAATGGATCGGACGAAACCCATCTCTTTGAATTGAATCGAAAATCTTTTCTACCATACAAAATGATAAACCATTGTCAACATACTATAATGAGCTTGTTGCTATTTTCTAGAAAATTGATGAAATAACTACCTCTCTGGAGCGAACAGTTGAAGGAGTGATCCAGCTACATTCCATGATGGTTAGGCTTTGAGTTTATATCTTTTTGAGTGGACTCGACTCTAAGTTTAATTAGGTTCGTGGAGAAATCTTATAAAAAGAATCAAAACTTGATTTAGAGAGTACATATGCAGATGTGAGAATAAAATATCAACAAAGACAGACAATGGAAGGCTCATGATCAATCTTTGAGAGCTCGGCTATGCTAGCCAACCAAACTCGACAGAGATCATCATCTGGCTTGGCAAAGAATCAAAATAATTGATTAACTAAAAAGTCTAACAACCTTATATATAGTCATTATGGTGAAACAGGCCATTCAAAACAACAATGATATAAAATCATTGGCTACCCTGGGTGGTGGGACTTCTCAAAAAAGCCAAGAAAATTGATTGCAGGGAAGGCTATGGTGACTTCTATGGAGGAAGTCCGATCAAATATGGAGAAGAAATCACAACCCACAACAAACATTGCTCACCTAGGTATTGGTGGTAAGGTAAATGTATTTTCTACAACTTCTAAGAATAGTACTTAAATTATTGATACAGGTGCATCAGATTATATGACTAGAGACTCTAGTTAATTACAATCCATTCATCCATCTTTCTAAATTGTTATATCTATAGTTAATGGTAGTACCTCTCTTATTGCTGGAGAAGGATCTGTCACCTTGTCTAGTACTCTCATACTAAATATTGTTCTAATTGTTCCATCTCTTGAATATAATCTTTTATCTGTTAGTCAAATAACATCCTCTCTTGCTTGTACTATAACTTTCTCGCCCTCTTTTTGTGTCTTTCAGGATATTCTGACTAGGAAGATTCTTGATTATGGTGTTAAATGGGCCAAACTCTATTACTTAGAACTAACAGAGAATGGATGGCAGAAATTTAGTCATGCATATCATACTAGTAATCAAGAAAAAGATCGAGCAACTATATAGTTATGACATCGAAGATTAGGATATCTTTATTTTAGATATCTCAAAAAATTACAACCCCATCTTTTTTCAAATTTGAATGCTTTGGATTTTCATTGTGATATTTGTGAACTAGCCAAAAGCCATTGTATTTTTTATTTATCAAGTTTGAATAAATATTCAGAACCTTTTGTGGTTATATACTCTGATGTTTGGAGGTCTGCAAAATTTTTTTCAATTTCTAAAGCTCATTATTTTGTTACATTTATTGACAAGTGCACTAGGATGACTTGAGTATCTCTACTTTAAAAAAAAGTGATATTTGTATAGTATTTTAGAAATTTCATAATATGGTGGGCACTCAGTATCAGAGGCAGATTTGTGAATCCGATAATGAAATGGAGTTCATAGATGCTTTTTTTTGAAAAATTTCTAAGCCAACATGGGATTCAACATAATACTTCTTATACTTATACTCCGCAATAAAATGACTTACTGGAGAGGAAGAATCGAAAAATAATGGAGGTGGTTTGTGCCTCCCTCTCTTTGGCATAAACATGCCTCGATTCTATTGGGATTGTGAAGTATGCTGTTTATCTCATTAATCGGATACCTTTTCGAGTGCTAGGTTTCCAAACCCCTCAACAAAAGAATGCAATCTTTTTTTTTCAATTCCATATCTCTCGAATCTTGAACCAAGTATTGTTCCTAATGGGTCCTCTAATACTAATTTATTAGGAACAATTCTTGCTACTAGATTATGGAAATAGCAATAAAAATTTGAGGAAAGAGATGGCCACGTTCTGTCAAACCTAGCAAATCCTGGGGCATGGAGAAGAAGAGAGGGAGAATGAGAGAGAGTTTTTTAGGAAGAAAAAGACTTGTATTCAATTCATGTTAATTTACAAACTCAATATAGAATATATATACCTAGTGAAAGTGATCCAATCCAAAAAACTCTCCTAGCTAATCTAATATGATACACTCTCCGAGCTCATGTATACTCATGTCTCATATGCACACATTCATTGAACTAAATTCAATCCAATTCATAGGTTAGCCTCTTAGTACCTCACAAACCAAGGCCCTAATTTTCTAGGATTAAACCCAATCCCAAGTCAGAACATAAATTACGTCTTGCTCTCTTTGCTACTCAAGCTAGCTCGGTCAGAAGTTGGACTGGCTCGATTGTAATGTCTCCTATGAGAGCCTGAATTACTGATCTCTACTCTATTGCTTGGGCTGACTCTCTCAGGATTTAAGCCGGCTCACTGGACGTGCCCATCCTCTATTCTACAGCTCGAGCTGGCTCTCTCAGAATTCGAGCCAGCTTGACCAGCGTGCTAGTTTGATACTCCTGATATGCTGCTTTCTGATCTTCTGCTCGAGCTGGCTCAACTAAAATATTGGCCAAAACTTTGAGATATTTGGCTCCATTCGCTTCTTGGTCTCCCTTCACCTGCTTTCGAGGCTTGAGAGCACCATACCTATGCTCACACCAAGAGTCTTTAGTTGTACAATATGTATGTTTTCACATTTTTTAAGATTTTATGAAATAAACATGATCCATGTGCAAAATGATGTGTGTTTGTTGGCTATTCAGATTTTCAGAAGAGATATCGGTGCTATAATCCTCAAGCTCGAAAGTTACATGTGATCTTGGATACCTCTTTTCGTGAATCAGAACCTTACTATTCAGGAGGAGAACTTTAGTGAAGAGAGCATGTTACAAGAAGACAATAGAAGAGATGAGTTTTTTGAATTAGAAAAAATGAATGAAAGGTTTGGGACAAGTAGTCTGCAAAATTTTGATAGTATTTTTATAATTAAGAATGAGGAGGTAGTTTCTTTCGAAGATAAATCACAATCATCAATGGTTGCACAGTTGCCCATGTTAATACCATGATGAATCAACCCAGAATGTCTAGAATTCTTCTCCTCAGGTAATCTTTAGTCCCATATCGAGTCCCATGTATCTGATGAGTCCCTTAAAACAAATGTTCCTCCTAAAAATTTAGCTTCAAGATACCCACAAAGATCAAATAAAGGTGTCCCAAGGAAACAATATGAACCAGATCCTAAAGCCAATGTTAAATATCCAGTTTGCAATTATGTCTCCACTCATAGATTGTCTAAATCATATGCACTTACTATTAATCAATTATCCAAGATATTTATTGCTAGTAGTGTGCAGGATGCATTGGCAGATCCAAAATGGATAAAAGTGATGAAGAAAGAGATGGAGGCTTTACAAAAGAGTTCTACTAGAAAACTTGTTTCATTACCTAAAGAAAGAAGACGATCGGATGTAGATGGGTATTCACTGTGAAACTCAAAGTAGATGGAAGCATTGATGGATATAAAGCGAGGTTAGTTGAGAAGGGGTATACACAAAAGTATGGGATGGATTGCTAAGAGACTTTTACACCATCAGCTAAGCTTAACATAATTCGCATTCTCATATCTATAGCAGCAATGGGGTGGATTGCTAAGCGACTTTTACATCAGTAGCTAAGCTCAACATAATTCGCATTCTCATATCTATAGCAGCAAATCGGGATTAATCTTTGCAACAATTTGATGTTAAAAATGCTTTTCTAATGAAAAATTTAGAGAAGGAAGTCTATATAGAGCTACCACCAGAAGTTAAATATAGTTCTTCAGGAAAAAATAAAGTTTGTAAATTGAAGAAGTCATTTAATGTGCTTAAACAGTCATCTAGAGTTTGGTTTGGAAGGTTCTCTTCTGCAATGAAGGCATTTGGTTATAAATAGAGTAATTCAGATCATACTTTATTTATAAAATACAAAGAAAGGAAGGTAACAACTTTAATCATATATGTTGATGATATGGTCTTGACAGAAGATGATCCGTATGAAATGAAGTTGTTACAAGAATATTTGGCTGTTGAGTTCGAGATAAAGGATCTAAGATAACTTAAATATTTCTTGAAAATTGAAATAGCAAGATCAAAATAAGGGATTTTTCTTTTGTAATAAAAATATGTGCTAGATCTTTTGACTGAAATTGGAATGCTTGCTTGCAAACCAATAGAAACACATATAGAAATGAATCATAGACTTGATATTTTTTCAGATCAAGTTCTAATAGACATGGGTCGCTATCAACAGTTGGTTGGGATACTAATTTATTTCTCACACACGAGGCTAGATATAGCCTATATAGTAAGCATCGTAAGCTAGTTCATGCATGCACCAAGAACACATGAATGCAGTATACAAAATCTTAAGATACTTAAAAGGTGCTCCAAAAAAAAGATTTATTATTCTCAAAAAAAATTATCTTTAAGATTAATGAAGGATACACGGACGCTGATTGGGCAAGCGATCAAATAACTAGAAGATCCACATCTGGCTATTTTACTTTTATGAAGGGTAATTTTGTTACTTGAAAATGTAAGAAGCAGAAAGTTGTGGCAAGATCAAGTATAGAAGCCGAATTCCAAGGTATGGCTCATGATATATGCGAATTGTTATGGATTAGAAGTATTTTAAAAGATTTGGGGATTGAATATGCAACACCTAAGAATCTTTATTGTAATAATAAGGCTACTATCAAAATTGCACAAAATCCTGTACAACATGACCGCACCAAATATGTTGAAGTTGATCATCATTTCATCAAGAAAAAGTTAGATTAAAAGATTATACACTTTTCATTTGTCAAGTCAGAGAGTCGGTTAGCTGATATACTCATAAAAGCTATTTCAGAAAAGGTATTCCATGATATGATTAATAAGTTGGGCATGATAAATATCTATGCTCCAACTTGAGGAAAAGTGTTGGCATGAGTTGTCTGTAGGTTATAATTATCAGATTAATTCCATAATTATAGAAATTAGATTAGTTGTCAAATTTTATGTATAGAAATATTTAGTTTTCTTAAAATAAGATTGTTTTCTATTACTACAGTGTAATTGTATTTATATATTTACTCCAACTTGGAGAAGAAAATAATAATAATAATAAATTCATTGTTACCATTACTTGACAAAAAGATTAGAAATGATCGAGCCATTCATGGATAACCCTAGGTTAACTCATCAAATGATGTTTTTTTTGTTAGATCGATTGAGAAATGAGCAAATCAATCCTATAGATGAGGCTGTGAGGTGGATTGTGGCGACGAGGTTGGCAAGATGAGTGCTGACGATGATGGCATTGAGCTAGGTACTCACGGTGGAGGGAGAAGATGAGGGAAGAAAGAGGAGAAGACATTGGGTTTGGGCGGAGTAAAGCATGAGTAAGAGAGTGAAGGGAGGAGGAGAGTCATGGGGTCTCGATGAGAGAACGAGTATGGTGGTGCATAGAGAAGGATGAGATTGGAGCATTGAGATTTTGGGAGGTTGGTTCTTATCCTGTTATCCATAATCCAAAATCAAAAACTATTGTTATTTGGAGTTTGTTTTGACTTCATAGGATGGGTCATTCCTTCTTTTTCATTAAAAAAAAAAAAAATGATGCAGGCAGTTGATTTTGATAATTATTTTATATTAATTTTTTTATTTTAAGTATATATAGTAAATTCATATTTAGAATATATATAATAAAATAAATAAATAAAATAAAATATTTGTTAGAAAAAAATTGCATTGCAATCACGGGGTAATAAGCTAGTTTATATATTAAGCTTTTTAAAACATGGATTTCAGGGAGAGAATTGCCATGTAGATAGACGTTGTTTTCAGCCAAGTACATGGGAAAATAACAGCCATCAATCGTGGCCTAAAGGATCGAATGATGTGGTTGGTGGATCGGCGCGGTTTGTTAGCAGTCTGCGGCGGCGTCAAACCTCCTGCTCTCCCATCTCCTTCTCCACCTTCTCTCTCTGATCATATGGAGAGGCACGAGGTAATTGTTGGAGATCCGACGCCCTCTCCATCGAATTCTTATGGAGCAGTGGTTATTGGAGGGACTTTTGACAGGCTGCACCAAGGACACCGTTTGTTCCTCCAGGTAGATCGATCTCTCTCTCTCTCTCTCTCTGAGATTTACTTGTATTCACATCTTCTCTTCTTCTTCGTTTAACTCCTTTGTGAAAGAAATATCTCTACTACTCGGCCTTCATTTATGTTCTTTTGGGTGATGAGTGTTGATGACTTTGTAGACGGCGGCGGATTTGGCAAGGGAACGCATCGTCATAGGAGTTTGTGATGGACCTATGTTGAGCAAGAAAGAGGTTCTCCCCCTATTCCCTCTTCTTATTCTTTCTCTGCTTCTATTATTCTGCCCCTTGTATCAACATGCGCTGATATTTGATTGAATAAGGCAAGGGAAACAAAATCTAGCTACCATGTCACAAAAATCCTGGTCTCATTCATAAAATGGTAAGCCCACTCGTAGATCCCTTTTCCTTTTCCTTGTCCTCGCAAGATCTGGATCACATGTGATGGACTTTACCCTGGTGGACAGAACTTGGGACACTCCTCCTTTTAGACATTATCTTAGAGTTGGCTATTAGCTAGGTAAAAGCAGGACTTGACTCGCATGCAGGATAATGTTTTGTTTCGAGCGAAATTCACCTGAATTCTTCTTTCTTGCTTGTTGCTGAACTGCATCAGAATTCTCCTGAATTGTTTTTTCTAGCTCCTCTACAAGAATCTTACATTTTATTTTCATGGTTCATTTCTCGTTGCAGTATGCTTATCTGATCGAACCTGTTGAGGAGAGGATGCAAAGCATAACATACTACATCAAGGTACTAAATTCATTTAATTCTCAGAGTATGTGATTTTGACTCATGTCCGCTTAAATTATTCAAATTATTTTATGAAAGTTATTAGACAGCCAAGTGCTAGTTATTATGACGTTAATGCATAACAGCAAGGTAGGGATCTTAGCGTATCTGATAATTCCAGTTTCTATCTGGGTTCAATATGGCTAATACAGCTTCATTACTAAGATAATGCAGGAACGCGCTGTCTAATTCAAGAAAATCTTCTTTATTTTAATTGACATAAACTAATCTTTTTACTTCAATTATAATGGCCACCCGTGCGTCTGGCAGTTCCTATATCAAGCATTGCCGGTGAATAGATATGATGCCTAGCTATTAGCTTTAAGTACCGGTGAGTAATGACTCTTTAAAGATGTCGATCTTATACAAACTTATGATGCGTACCTAGGTTGTTGCCCATCCTTGGAGGGCCTTTCTTCCGGTTTTAATGTATCTTCTAAATGAAGCACAAGCACCAAATGGGCATGCATCGCATATCTTTTATTCTAAAAAATGAGGTTTATTTTTACTGAAGGGTTCCTTGAAAAATTGTGATAGAAGAACCGGAAGTTAAAGGCTTTAATTGTTAATTATTATATCATTATTATCATTTACAAAGAAGACTATAATATATATGTTATCTTGGAGATGGCACTGAACTCGATTCTTCCCCAATCATGCATGAATCATTTCTTGTGCAAAGTAGCCTCGCCCATCTTAAGAATGTGAATGTCATTTTTCTTGAAGCAAATTCTGAATATTCCCATGTCGAATATGCTCTTGCAGTCAATCAAGCCTGAGCTGATGGTGTTGGCTGAGCCGATTACAGATCCTTTTGGTCCATCTATTGTTGATGAAGGTTTAGAGGCAATTGTTGTCAGGTCTCCCTCTAGTACTCTTGATATTTGTTTTTGTTCTTCTTCTTTTTTTTTTTTTTTTCCTTTTCAAATTCATATGGAGATCTCCATCCCTTTATCTCAAAATAAAAGAGAGAAAACTCATATGGAGATTAAATCTAACAACTGGTTTAGCACCCAGGAATCAACTAAATTTAGTTCAGAAAAACCAAGTATTGAACATTATTTTGGTCGTCCAACAGCAAGGAGACATTGCCGGGAGGAATTGCAGTCAACAGAAGGAGAGCTGAGAGAGGTCTATCCCAATTAAAGGTCCGAACTTGGCTTGCATATATATTAACTAGCTTCATTCATTTGTTTTTAAAGAAGGCAATCGAACATTGATGGGTTCAAACTAGTCGATAATTTTAAAAACTTCTGGATGTTCGGTTGGTCGACGTTTTTCTACTATGACCGCAGATTGAAGTAGTGGACCTCTTGCCAGATCAATCAACGGGGGACAAGATAAGTTCTACTACACTGAGAAGACTTGAGGCTGAGGAGGCCATGAAGAAGCAGCAACAGCAACAACTAATCCATTTAGAGTGCACGACATAAATACAGCACAGCTTTTATAAAGCCATATATTAGGATTTACAAAATTTCTGTAATGGAATCCATATTAACATACTTTTCCACAAAGCCAAGGCAGACCTATATACGGTGACTGCATTGACTAGACCTCCAGTGAATATTGTACTTCTATCCATATTATCTGATCACCAATTCACCATGATACTGATGCCGACGAGAAACAGGGTATTGTTTACACAATGAACTTTATTGCTTTTGAGCTGCCAAAGTTTGTGATACGTTACTGCCAAGCATACTTGTACGAAGGGGCCTCCATGGCCGTCACAGGAGCCTCATTCAGAAATGCCCAATTGCTGCGGGTCCACCTACAGGGTCACGATGAGTGGACTGTGAGATCCAAATACTCTATTCAAATTACAGGAAGCCAATAAACTGAAAGATAGCTTCAAAGAACTGGATTATAATGCAACAGATAGTCATTATATACAAAAGTAGTTGAAAAAAGATGAAACAAGACCAGAAAGAATGAGAATCCTTTAAAAAAAAAGCACAAGATGGTCTGTTTTTCTGTTCAAACCATTTCGCTTGCTTCAATACAGCAATGTTATCGGTCATACTTTCAGAAGATGTCAGATTTTCTGAACTCCAAAAATAGGTTTCAGCCACATAGCTCCAAGTACTTGGGTATGGATATCTGCATCTATATATAATTAAACAAAATAATCGAATGATTGTTTTGATTATTTTAAAATTATAGCAGCGGGTGGCCAAAAAAATTTACAAGCCTTGATAAAATACTTTTCTACCTGAGTATTCTTTTTTACTTCTCAATATCGACTAGTAAATGGTACGTTGCCCAGAACAAGAGGTGTTTAATCATTTCTTTCGGGTTTGTTTCTCGGTTTAGGCTATCAAGAAGACCAACAATGTTGGTGTGCAAGGGATCCTGATGATTTTGGCATGCTCTTATCACTTTGCACCGCCATTATAAACCTCGGACCTGTTAGAGCTGTTGAGGTGCTACACGATCTCATCAAAGCACTGCAGACTAAGATAATCTTCATCAAATGAGAGAAGATACTTAAAACTGCAACTGTAAGTATCAGAGTAAAAGCTTGTTTAGCGCCCTTGCAGTTATGCACTACAGGTTTGAAGTTCGAAAAGGATCTTAGATTGCTTTCAAGCAAGAAGGAAGATTCAGAGTGCATTGCAAACAGATGTGCTTTTCCTTCTTTTGGTTTACATATATTAATTAAATGTAGTTACAGAAAATGCGTTCTATAATTTGAGACCTGAAGCTAAAGATACCATGCATGCATCTGGATAAAATTGGTGGAATTAATTGTCACATAAGTACAATTACATCACAAGGCTGGGAAAATAATAATATAGTGGTGTATAATTTCGTCAAATCTATTAAGTGATGAAAACACTAAGAAATTTCTGAGGACATGGTTCATGATAATACCAGCAATTTGTCTTGTTGATCTTCTCAATATCTTATTTATATTGTTCAGTGAACTCTCCCTTCTATCAGTCCGAGGCAGGGAGATTGATACATGTTCTTCTGTCATTTGCCCAGCTTTCCGCTGTTTCTAGTTCACAGGGAGGTAGACCACTACAAGGCAAACCTTTGAAACTTGCTAAGCTTTAGTAGTAATTTAGCTGATTCTTAATTATGAAACCCGGGATTTGCCTAAGATGTTCTTCCTAAGTCTTCTTCTTGGATTTTTTTTTTTTTTTTGCTGAATTTGTTTTAGCAAATGCAGAATTATCCTAAATTAGATTGATATCAGCTATTCACTTAAGTGTAAAATTCTCCAAACAAGTGAAATACCCAATCGTAAGATGGCTTCAAATGATAACAAGCAGCCATTTCTAAATTGTCCTGCACGTTCATAGAGCACACCCAGTTTGCGATCGCAGGATCTTTCTGGCTTATTTGTAAACATAGATGATGTGTAGATGACTCTTACAGATTCTGTCCGGCTTTTTAAATTAGCCTGGAGGCCAATTCATTTGTCTTCCTCCAACAAGATGGATGTGAAGATGATATACGGTTTGACATCCGTTGGGACCATCATTGATCACAATTCTAAAGCCATCCTCAAGTCCTCCATCCGTTGGGACCATCCTAAAGCCATCTTCAAGTCCTTCCCGCTTTGCCACAAATTTGGCAACATATAGGAGGTAGCCTAGCATCTCAATGTGCCTCTCCTCTGCCTTTGAAAGCCCAGTCAATCCATCCCAGACTTTGGGGATGATTAAAATATGCGTGGGAGCTTGAGGATTTATGTCTCTAAATGCACGAGCCTTGTCAACCTCCTAAACCACAGCTGAGGTGATTTCTTTCTTGATAATTTTGTCAAAGATTGTTGCAGCATCGGTTGGGACAGCGGCGAGGGCTGCCTCCTTCTCTGAGGCCACCTTGGGTGAGAGGAAGATGGAGCAAGGGATCTTCTTTTTGGATTTAGGGGGTGTTTTGTTCAACTAGAATTAGGAATCGGAATCGGAATGGGCCAAATCCTTCGGAGTGTTTGATTGTACTTGAAATTAGAATCGAAATGAAAATTTGAATCCTTAGGAGAAAGTAAGGATTGATTTAATTGTGATTGAAAATTTCAATCTTAAATTGGAATTAGAATGGGACTCCTCCAAATCAAATGGTTGGGATGAAACTTACCTATTTTCATGCCAATTCCAGACCCCAACTCCTCCCAACCAGATCCCCTAGCATGCATCAAGCACTCTTCTTATAAGTGATTTGTTCCTCTTCATCTCACTAAAAAATCGAAGTTCTAATGTTGTTCTTTTTATGTCACCATAGAAGATATCAACGTGGGTTATCAAAAGATTGGATGGAATTAGAAGAGCCTTGGAAAAGGCTCAAATTCTGCTATTAGCATCTCCTGCAAAGTTTCTTAGTCCAAGGTTTGCCTTTCTAAGGACGAAGGTGGGTCTGAGATCAAGGATTTGTGCTCTTTTAATCAGTTGCTCTTAGCAAATGGGGCTGGCATTTCCTTAAGGAGGATTCAGGTTGGTGGAGGAAAATTGTTTCTGGTGCTTATCTTAAAAAAATTAAACTAATTACTAATTGGAAGCCGAAAAAAATCTACTCTAGACTTTGGCAAGATGTGATTAATCCCATGCCGCCAGTTTGGAACAGAGTCAGGTATAAGGTTGGGAGATGGTAAGAATGTATCATTTAAGCATGACGGCTGGATTAGCTCCTATTTTCTAATATTTTCAATTATTATTGTGGTAAAAAAGGAACTACGGTCCCCTTCATTAACGCTAGGCGGGGATGTTGCTGCATTCCAGCTTTTGTACAGTATTTAGATGTTTTGCAGGAAAATCAAATATTCTGTCAATACTTGCTGAAGTCGATCTGAATTCAAACCAGGATAAAATCATCTGGCAGTTGGAACCCTCGAATAACCTCACAACATCTTCTCTCCACCATTTTCTTGCCGCTGGAGCTGTGAAATGGCCTCTGGCTATGCTGTCGTGGAAGAGTAATATTCATCTAAAGTTAAATAACTTATGTGGTTGGCCTTTCTAAACAAACTTAATACTAGGGTGCTCCTACAAAAGAAATTAAGCAGAAATGTTGGGGATTGTGTGCTCTATGATGATGCCATAGAATCCACTGATCATATATTGGTCAACCGTCCCTTTACTTTTCAAATTTGGTCTTGGATTTGTGACAGGCTAAATGTGCAGTTTGTGCCATTTAATTTGCTTCAACTCTATCCCTCCTGGTCAAAATAGAATTTCAAATTGGTACTTCGTCAATATGTTCTTATGCAAATAGCTGCTTTAGTTTGGGGTTGCTAGGAGGAAAGCAACTTAAGGATGTTCCGTAATACGAGCACAATTCCGGCTTTTGTTTTCAGGAAGATTTTAAATTTATTAAACCTATGGTCTGCTTTCTGTAATCCGAATGACTAGGTTGGTGTTGCAATGCTGGCAAAGCGGCTCTTTAAGGGATGGTCTTTATATAGCTCTCTATGCAGGGTTATTTCCTTCTTTTCTTTTGCTTCGATATGTTACTATTTGGCTCCAGCTATATTTTGTTCCTATGAAACTAGCCTATCGTTTGGGTGCTGAATTTTTTATTTTATAGAGATAACTGTTGGGTGGCTGTTTGGTTCTCTGATGCTGTGTAAATAGTTTTTATCTAATAAATTTGGGTGGCTGCTTTCTGCCTCCCTCATTATCAAAAAAAAAAAAAAGTTAACAATTATGGAACGATGACCGGTTTTTTTGCATTACCAGTTCCTTCTCTTAAAGAAGAAATAGGAAGGAATGCTATCTCCAAGTTTTATCTTACCTTTAATTATATATATATATATATATATATATATATATAGAGGGATAGATTTGGATAAAATTGATTGGATTGATTAGAAATTTTTAAATTATATAATTTTTATATGTATAAATAGTTTTGAGGTAGCAGATCATATTCAATAACTTGGATCATTTATTTAGAATTCTTATTATAGAGTTTTGATCTGACTGAATTTGAGTCCAAATCTGAATAATCTGATTCTAGTTTTATTTTATATATATATAAAGTGAGAAAGAGTCAGGATTAAGTTACATCTAGAGTAGAATTTTTTTTTTTTTTTAGATTGGACGATGAGGATGATAGAAAATCCTATACATTATGTGACAATACGTGATCTCTTGTGCCTTCGAGAATAAATACCAAGCACGAAAGCAAACCTACAAGAAGAATAATAGTAAAGCATAAGAATTGAACAGCGGATTATACCGACCTAATAAATTGATAGGTGGCTACTTTTACACCCTCCAAATTTATCAAAAAAATAAAAAAAAATTATAGAGAGGAAATATTTATAAACTTGATACTTTCCTCTCTCTCTCTCTATTTCCCCTAAGTTCGAGGGCCATACATGAGGAACATATGCTGCAGTTTATAAATAATATAATTTATCTTATATTCTAAGTGGCATATAAACTTTAGGACTCATTTGATTCACGAAAAAAAAAAAAAAAAACAAATTATTTTTTTAAAAATTATTTTTTAAAAATAAAATTTTGATATATTTGGTTGATCATGGAAAAGTAATCTATTAAAGGATGGCTTATGTTTGGTTGAACATCTATTTTTTCAGGAAGATCGTATAAAATACCTATTATACTCTTTATAAATACAAAACTATACATTTTTGCTCCTAAACTTTATATAAATAATAATATTATATTTATATTAATATAAAAATAATATTAATATATTATAATATAATATTATATTATAATAATTTATTATATTAATATAATACTAATATATATTATATCATGTTAATATAATATTAATATTTTAATATAATAAATTTATTAATATGTTAAAAATATAATATTATATTAATATTAATATTAATATATTAATATAAATATTTTATTAAAAATAATAAAAATATTATATTAGTATAAATATTAAAATATAATAAATATTATAATATTAATATTAATATTATTTTTATATAAATATTAAAATAATATTAATATTATGCTATATTATTATTATTTAGTATTTTATCCTAGCCATCTATGGTATTTTACAAAATCTTAGTCTTTGGGAAAGAAAAAAGTACCACCATTTTTCATGCCATGAAAAGTATTAAAACATATCTTTTTCGTAGATTTTTATTTTTTATAAAATATAAAAAATATTTTTTTATGAAAAAAGTTTTTTTCATTTTTTTCTTCTCTTAAAACTTCAATCAAACAAAAAAATATTTTTTCATTTTTTAGAAACTATCTTTTTTCATCTTCTTTTTTCAACCAAACGAGTCGGAACTTTTCTTACGAGAGACAGATATCTTAGAATGCCTTACCAAGGAATAAATAAGATAGCATCCCAGTTTTAACTCTTCCTCCAAGCGTGAATGGTAAGCAACACCACCGCTACTATTGACTGACAACCACTAAAGGACAAGTTTAGTTTGCTCAAACGGAGACACCAGCAATCCTAATTAAGTTGTGTTTTGGGCTGTTTCTAAATTGTACTTGTAATGGACTTGAGTTCAAGATATTTTATGTTGGGCATGGGCCAGATTTTGTTGGTTGAACCTGCATCGGATTGTTTGGTTGCTGGGTCATGGATTTCCCCTCCCTTCCTTCTCTTCTCTTTCTCTTTCTCTTTTTAAATTTTCTTTTTCTACTTTTCCTTCGGATGATACTTCATTTTATTTATCACAAAAATATCGAAGCGGGTTTCAACCTGTTTTGGTATAGCAAAAATATAAATTATTAAAACTGCATTAGCCTCCTCATTTAATTTCATTCAATACACAATTTATAGTTGTTTGCTAATTAAATAAACAAATTATGCAAATATGATCTGAGGGAGAGGGGAAAGATCATTATTCTATGGAAATGCTGCAGAGAGTCGGGTGCAAGCAAGCCACTTTGTAGTCACAAGCATCATTTTGAAGGATATTTTCATTGTTATGGAAGTAAGGGTAAGTAAATAAATAAACTTGATTAGCGAATCGGAGTGTGATTGATACAAAAAGAGAAAGAGAGAGAGCCAGGCTAGAATCAAATCAATTGAATTTGAATTCAGATCCGATCAAATCGAAACTCTATAATTGAGGTTTCAAAATGTTAAATATGATCTACTATTTCAAAACTGCTTGTACATAAAAAATCATATGATTTGAAGATCGATCATTAACCTATACATCAGGTAGTCAAAAATTAGACAGCCTAGATAAAATTAAATTAGATATATTTTTTGATATCTTGATGCATAGATTAGAAGTCTTCAAATTATAAAAAATTTTACATCCGACTAATATCCATATCTGAATTTATATTCATCAAATAAAATAAATATGAATATAGTTATACCAATATCTTATTCATATCCAATCCAATGTCAACCCTAATAAGATGCCCTTGGCCCGGTTAGTAACCACTATAGCATCCGAATTTCTTTTCAAAAAATAACGCATGTGTTTGTTTGTGCATGTAAACGTGTGTTTCATGTAAAGGGAGGAGGGTGTTCTCAAATCCATCCATTGGAAATATCCCATCTTTTTTGGATTTGGGCCCTTCTCTTGCACAATCATCCTCGAGGATCCCGTATCCGGCATTGCTTCGTTGTCATCTAATCAAAGCTAAAAGCAAATTTTAGGAAAAAAAAAAAAAGAATTTTTCTTCGAAAGATACCTAGATTCTCCTTTTTTTTTTTCAATTTTTTCCGGACTTTCTTAGAGAATTTTGAGATCTTTGCTACGTTAAATCAAAGCCCTTTTGATTTGGATTAGAGGTGAAGCATGAAAAGTTTTCAGGCCAAAAGATTCGATCCTTATCTAAAAAATTCCCAGATCTCCCTCATCTTCACATTTTTTTTCAAATTCTATGGAGAAACCTAAGTTTTGGATCTTCAATTGAGAAAAAGGTTCTAGGTTTTCAACTGAGAAAGAGGGAAAAAAAACGAAGTGAGAAGGTAAGTAGGATTATGGCTAAAGATAGGGTTTTTTTTTAGTTCCCCCCTTTTGCGTCCAATTCATTCTCTCTATACATCTTTCTTCCTTCTTCATATTCACCAACTATTGGTATAGCGTGATCCTTGTGATTATCACAAATAAAGGGGGGGGGGGGGGGGGGGGGGGGGGGGGGGTGGGGAATGTACTCATGATGAGTGCATATTGTAATGTTTAACATCATGTAACTCAATTGTTATGAGCTTGCTTATTGATAAAATTATTGTGTACCAGCCCACCATGATTGTGATGATATATGAGAGGGAAAAAAGAGTTGATTTGGAACCCCATTACCTAAATCGAGCCGAAGCGAAATGTTAGCCTAAAAGACATCTCTTAGTCTACTTAATGTTAGGAAATCAACGGATGCATATCAGAATTCCTTAATTGGTTACATCTAAAGCTTGTGGGAAATTTCTTGTTCACCTTTGATCTTCTCGAGGACCTCTTCTTCTGGGACATAGATCCTCTCCAATGTCTTGCCAGTCTTCTTTCCCCAAAGCAAAATAATGTTCAATGTTCTTGGGTCGTACGCAGACCATGGCTAGCATGGTGTATGTGCCGACAAGTTAAGAAAAATAGCTCAAAATTATGCCTTAACTGTAAGATTTGGATACACTATTCTTATATTGTGGAAGCGTCTTGTAAAATTTCAAGTGAAGTGCAGGGTATATTTTTGCATTCTAACGTGGCAAAACTTCCCCCAGCCGAGAGAGTTGCATTTCTACTGTCAGGTTGTTTGATCTAGCTTTCATGCTGATAATTAATAATAAACCATGTTGACTTCAGAAACCTTATAAAGTGGTGTAGCTTGTGTTTATCTCATTTTGGGATTTTTTTTACAGATGGCATTAATGTTGACCATTTTCATTTCCTATTTTTCTTGCTCAGTAATTTAGGCCTTCTAGATAATGTTAGCTAGCCCTAAATGATTGGTGCCTTGCAAACTTGATGGACGGTTATTTACATCATCTTTTGCAATAATTTTAAACTAAAAAAATGCCATAGAAATCGATTGAAATAGTCCTCAATATACAATTGCTAGTGGTATTATCATTCTTTAATTTCTTTTACCTATTATATTCTCATGGATACTTGATTTAATAATTAAAAATATTTTAAACATGTCATCATCATTCACCATGAATAATTACCAACCAAGTTCTAACCATCTTATAAAGATCTAATTATTTTTAATTCTTACATCACATACAGCAGAAAGATTTTAAATTCAATAGGATGGAGGTATCTTTTTCTTTCCCTTTTTTTTTTTACTTTTTCTTTTTCTTCTTATCTTTATTTATTTTTTTTTTTTTCTCTTTCTACTTATTTTTTTGATGAATGAGTCCTAATCTTATATTGATTCTCTGTTTCAGAGAAATGGGATGGGATGGTCAAAGAACCCCCATTCCACTGGAATGAAAAATCTTATTTTTTGATCGAACGGGCAACCTTGTTCAAAGCACAAAACTTCAAACTAAATATATGAAAAATGATGTTAACCTCAAATTAACATGGTGTATGTGCCAACAAGTTAAGAAAAATAGCTCAAAATTATGCCTTAACTGTAAGATTTGGATACACTGTTCTTATATTGTGGAAGCGTCTTGTAAAATTTCAAGGGAAGTGCAAGGTATATTTTTGCATTCTAACGTGGCAAAACTTCCCCCAGCCGAGAGAGTTGCATTTCTACTATCAGGTTGTTTGGTCTAGCTTTCATGCTGATAATTAATAATAAACCATGTTGACTTCAGAAACCTTATAAAGTGGTGTAGCTTGTGTTTATCTCATTTTGGGATTTTTTTTACAGATGGCATGTTGACCATTTTCATTTCCTATTTTTCTTGCTCAGTAATTTAGGCCTTCTAGATAATGTTAGCTAGCCCTAAATGATTGGTACCTTGCAAACTTGATGGACGGTTATTTACATCATCTTTTGCAATAATTTTAAACTAAAAAAATGCCATAGAAATCGATTGAAATAGTCCTCAATATACAATTGCTAGTGGTATTATCATTCTTTAATTTCTTTTACCTATTATATTCTCATGGATACTTGATTTAATAATTAAAAATATTTTAAACATGTCATCATCATTCACCATGAATAATTACCAACCAAGTTCTAACCATCTTATAAAGATCTAATTATTTTTAATTCTTACATCACATACAGCAGAAAGATTTTAAATTCAATAGGATGGAGGTATCTTTTTCTTTCCCTTTTTTTTTTACTTTTTCTTTTTCTTCTTATCTTTATTTATTATTATTTTTTTCTCTTTCTACTTATTTTTTTGATGAATGAGTCCTAATCTTATATTGATGCTCTGTTTCAGAGAAACGGGATGGGATGGTCAAAGAACCCCCATTCCACTGGAATGAAAAATCTTATTTTTTGATCGAACGGGCAACCTTGTTCAAAGCACAAAACTTCAAACTAAAAATATGAAAAATGATGTTAACCTCAAATTAACATGGTGTATGTGCCGACAAGTTAAGAAAAATAGCTCAAAATTATGCCTTAACTGTAAGATTTGGATACACTGTTCTTATATTGTGGAAGCGTCTTGTAAAATTTCAAGTGAAGTGCAAGATATATTTTTGCATTCTAACGTGGCAAAACTTCCCCCAGCCGAGAGAGTTGCATTTCTACTATCAGGTTGTTTAGTCTAACTTTCATGCTGATAATTAATAATAAACCATGTTGACTTCAGAAACCTTATAAAGTGGTGTAGCTTGTGTTTATCTCATTTTGGGATTTTTTTTACATATGGCATTAATGTTGACCATTTTCATTTCCTATTTTTCTTGCTCAGTAATTTAGGCCTTCTAGATAATGTTAGCTAGCCCTAAATGATTGGTGCCTTGCAAACTTGATGGATGGTTATTTACATCATCTTTTGCAATAATTTTAAACTAAAAAAATGCCATAGAAATTGATTGAAATAGTCCTCAATATACAATTGCTAGTGGTATTATCATTCTTTAATTTCTTTTACCTATTATATTCTCATGGATACTTGATTTAATAATTAAAAATATTTTAAACATATCATCATCATTCACCATGAATAATTACCAACCAAGTTCTAACCATCTTATAAAGATCTAATTATTTTTAATTCTTACATCACATACAGTAGAAAGATTTTAAATTCAATAGGATGGAGGTATCTTTTTCTTTCCCTTTTTTTTTTACTTTTTCTTTTTCTTCTTATCTTTATTTATTATTATTTTTTTCTCTTTCTACTTATTTTTTTGATGAATGAGTCCTAATCTTATATTGATTCTCTGTTTCAGAGAAACGGGATGGGATGGTCAAAGAACCCCCATTCCACTGGAATGAAAAATCTTATTTTTTGATCGAACGGGCAACCTTGTTCAAAGCACAAAACTTCAAACTAAATATATGAAAAATGATGTTAACCTCAAATTAACATGGTGTATGTGCCGACAAGTTAAGAAATAGCTCAAAATTATGCCTTAACCGTAAGATTTGGATACACTGTTCTTATATTGTGGAAGCATCTTGTAAAATTTCAAGTTTAGTGCAAGGTATATTTTTGCATTCTAACGTGGCAAAACTTCCCCCAGCCGAGAGAGTTGCATTTCTACTGTCAGGTTGTTTGGTCTAGCTTTCATGCTGATAATTAATAATAAACCATGTTGACTTCAGAAACCTTATAAAGTGGTGTAGCTTGTGTTTATCTCATTTTGGGATTTTTTTTACAGATGGCATTAATGTTGACCATTTTCATTTCCTATTTTTCTTGCTCAGTAATTTAGGCCTTCTAGATAATGTTAGCTAGCCCTAAATGATTGGTGCCTTGCAAACTTGATGGACGGTTATTTACATCATCTTTTGCAATAATTTTAAACTAAAAAAATGCCATAGAAATCGATTGAAATAGTCCTCAATATACAATTGCTAGTGGTATTATCATTCTTTAATTTCTTTTACCTATTATATTCTCATGGATACTTGATTTAATAATTAAAAATATTTTAAACATGTCATCACCATTCACCATGAATAATTACCAACCAAGTTCTAACCATCTTATAAAGATCTAATTATTTTTAATTCTTACATCACATACAGCAGAAAGATTTTAAATTCAATAGGATGGAGGTATCTTTTTCTTTCCCTTTTTTTTTTCACTTTTTCTTTTTCTTCTTATCTTTATTTATTTATTTATTTTTTCTCTTTCTACTTATTTTTTTGATGAATGAGTCCTAATCTTATATTGATTCTCTGTTTCAGAGAAACGGGATGGGATGGTCAAAGAACCCCCATTCCATTGGAATGAAAAAATCTTATTTTTTGATTGATAGGGCAACCTTGTTCAAAGCATAAAACTTCAAACTAAAAATATGAAAAATGATGTTAACCTTAAATTAACATCGACTGCAAGTAGATGAGATTAAGATGAGTTACAGTCCAGCAAACTTTAATGCTAAAGAGGAGAAGCATTTGCAATCTCCAACCATACTCTTTTCGGTGGAGCCAACTGTTTGGGCCTCAATAGACCTAAGTCCCCCTCTAACCAAGCCTCTTCCCGCCACAAGAGGTGCATGACTAAGCCTTCGCATCCCCATGGACAAAAAGAAAAAAGAAAAAACATTGAAGATATTTATATATATTTATTTATATAGCCAAAACACAGACAGGAATCCTTTTATGCATGCACCCAAAACACACACACACACACACACAGAGGAATTCTTTAATATCAAACAAGCATAACCAAAACATCATAAAGGTACACAAAATATACATCAGACGTAAAAGTGGTACCAGCGGAATTAAGAAAGTGTACTTTCAGAGGAACCGGTTCAGATAGTCATCAACGGTAGTGTATTTGACATCAGGATAGAGATCCGTGGCCTCCACACCAAATGATGGGTCAATCCGAAAGTTTGCGTGGTCCGCCTTGATGAGGACGTAGTGGCAGATAGACAGCACGACATTGAACGGAATGGAAGATTCTGAAAGACAATAAGCACCTGCACGTGTTACTAGATAAGTTTATAATGATCTCAAGATTAAGTTCCCACGCACCTTGGATCTGCTTCAGAAGCTCTTCTTCAGGAACATACACCCTCTCAAAGGTCTTGCCAACCTTCTTCTCCCACAGGGAGACTAGCTCATTGTGAGAAAAGGTGTTGGCGGGTGGTTTAAGATACAGAATCTTGTTCACCGTTCTTGGGTCATCCACGGCTCTAATGGTGAACGTGCCGATGTCATCTTCGTCGACAATGATTACTGAAACAAGGGAAATAATGACAGATTAGCTGACAAATGGCTTCTTCAAATGTGATGATTTTGCCAACCTTCTCTTCACCATTTATGGGTTTTAGAGATGAACATTGGCAGGACCAAAATAGTTAGTTACCTTGGGCATTCCCATCACCTAAGATAACAACTTTATCTGTGGGAAGACCAGCCGCTCCGACTTGTCCAAGTGATGGGAGGAAGTAACCAGCAAAGAAGTTGGAACAAACAATAGTGTAAGGAATCCCCTCCGCTTCAATAGCACGTCTGATCTGGGCCTTGGTGGCAAATATTGATTTTGCTGGCTCCACAGCGTGCCCACGGTCGAAGTCAATCCCAAACTCAGATGGAAAGAACCTCTGCGAACTCCAAAACATTCAGTATAAAATTATTCGAAGAGAAAATAATCCTATTACCAAAGATCGTAAGAATGTAAGCCCAGATGTAATGATTCACCGAATTAATTCGCCAAGGATAAATCCATATATAATTATTGTTAACATAGATGCCTCCACAACCAGTTCGTTGTCCAACAGACATGGTGCAAAAGAATAGGATAATTTAGGGAAAGTCAGGAATTTATTTTGTGATACCCAGTCCCATGGCACAGATCTTAAAGAAGATTTCAGAAAAAAATTGAAAATAAAATAGACCAGTACATGCACACGTGCCGAATTTACCATGAAAGTTGGGCATGAATGGAACTCCTGAAGGAGTTCTTCTCCCAAACGGAGTCATAAATGAAGAAAAATCCTGATTTTCCGGTCCAGGTTCGTCCAGATCTGATCAGATCAAGAGATATATTTCAAAAATTTTTCTCTTGATCCCAATCAGATCTTGATATGTTTCAGATCTGATTCTTATTATTTTAATAAATAAAATAAAATAAGATAAATTAAATCAAATTTAATTTACCTGATTTGGGTAATCCTATTACCCTGTAGATGATCCTGATTGCAGCGGAAGGTTCTGGATCTAGCCACGCAAGCGCCTGGCCTCTACCGGTATCCACTCGGGTTGGATCTGGAGATCCTCTTCTTCTCTATCACGCCTCCAAAAATCAGATCTGGATCTGATCTGGAGGATCTTCAAAACTCCTTTTGAAGATCAGCAGTCGTCCTTTGCAGCAGTGCAGCCTTCTTCTTTTGATCGCCTTTCTTTTGATCTGGAATCGCACCAACCTAAGTCCAAAACTCTTTTGGACGTGGAGAGGAGAAGGAGGAGAAGTTTAGGCGTGGAGGAAGAGGGGAGAGGCAGCCTTGGGGCGTGGAAAATCTCTATTCTAATTGCATTGGAATCTGAGTTGGGCGCAGGGTCTTATTTATAGACTAAGTGTGATCCAACTCCTCTTCCTTCCAACCAATCACAACCCTTTGTGAAATCAGATCTAAATCTGATTGGTGGAAATAGAGACCCCTGGATTCCTCCTTAGAGGGTGCCTAAGACCAGTCAAACTGGATTCTTAGTAGAACTCTGATTGGAATCCAAAAGGGAGGTGGAGTCCTTGTCCAACAAGGACTCCAAGGCGCCTCCAACTTGGGCTCACGCCACCCTTGGCGTGCGCCCTTCTCCTTGCCAGGTTCTGGCAGGGGGACAGGCCCCCACCAGCTCTCCAATAGGTGCATGACATGTGGTCAAAAGTCAAAGGTCAATGGTCAACGTTTGACCAGTCAAAGGTAGACTTTTGACCAAAGTCAAAGAACAAAAAATGGTAGGTGACCAAAAATGGCAGGTAATGTCTTATAAAATAAGACAACCTTCTCTAACTTGGACAACCTCCAGTTAGACCATATGAAGGCCTCTGATTGAGCACAAACTCCTTTGGCTCAGTCAGGACAACTTATTTATGATAGTAAAAGAAGAACGTTAGGTTCAATCGAGTGCTAGCACGATTTCCTTGAACCTAATTGAATCTCATTCAGATCAATTGAACTAGATCAGTTCAATTGATGATCACCAGATTCAAACCCTTGTTTGTGTGACCCAGTTAGGTTCAGTTCTGTATGGTAATGGGATATGTCATGATCTCTATCATAGACATCATCGAAACTTCCTTTCGATGGATCAGAACTCTTCTGATTCGAACAGCTAGAATGATCGATCATCTAAATCATTCTAATTGCTCCCAAAATCCACCAGTGACACCTAGCAGTATATGGTGGCAACCCATCAGAGCTGAATGCGAACCTCTTGGTGCAGCTACCTGTGTGATTAAGTTCTTCTATCTTGAGCCCCGATCAGATTAGGGTTAAGGTAAACTCGTCAAACCCTAGTCTCTGTCATATGATATAATCATTCGATTCGAGTCCAATGTGAAAACCTAAATAGAAACTCTTTCTATTATTTCACTCTGCCATGGCCATGGGCTTCAGGACTTGATTCTCATGATTATCATAGGGCTGCTCCTCTACCACCGAGGTAGATAGATCCCATCTTGATGCAATCCAGTTCCTACAATGAACATGCTATAGCCAACATACACCTCAGGGTTCCATATGGCTAGGAGACCGAGTAATGGTGTAGTCAAACTATAACACCCTCAAGGTGAACTGCCGATGCATCTCAGGTCAAAGAACCAGACACACTACTGCAGCATCGAGTCAGTCATTGACGAGAAGGTAGACTTCCTAATGACTACTCGAGGTGGTCACGCTCAGTGCCCTCGTTCTCTAACGAGTACCTGTACTCTCGCTCCGGTGTCTCCACACCGTAGACTCAAGACTCATCTACTAAAGAGAAGCGATCGTACACCAACCTTCCGGATCAATCACCATCCTCGTGATGATCCTATGGTCGGGAGCTGTTTATGAGTTAATAATGATTATTCATGTCTTAAATTTTCAACTCTTGAAAATATGAATTATCATTACCATTAACTCAAAGGATGTATCACAGACACTAAATACACAGGTGTGATAGAAAATAACCCATTTTATTGATTATAGTCAAAATTATAATTTTGCCCCTAGAAGTGTATTACAAGTGTCAGCCAATTCTGGCTTCTAGGGCACATATATCTAACAATCTCCCACTTGTCCTAAAGCCAATTGGCTACAAGTCTAAGTCCCATCTTCTCAAGGTGGGCTTCGATCTTCTGTTGTCCCAACGGCTTTGTAAGTGGGTCTGCCACATTATCTGCGGAGTTGACTCTCTTGACCTCAACGTAACCTTTCTCAAGGTAATCGCGGATGAGATGGTATCACCGTTTGCTTGGAACTCTTCCAGCACAAACAGTCTGCCAGATGTCGACTTTCGATCATCTATATCGGACATGAAGTCCGAGTCTGTGTATCCCTGACTTGGAGTTCTCCGTTACCAAAGACCAACATCATATCCTTAGTTCTTCTCAAGTACTTAAGGATACATTTCACAGAAGTCCAGTGTTCTTCACCTGGATTTGACTGATATCTGCTTGTGACACTCACAGCATGGGCTATATCAGGTCGTGTACATAGCATGGCATACATGAGGCTCCCTATTGCAGAAGCATAAGGGATCTTGCTCATGCGTTCTATTTCCTCAGGTGTGCTGGGGCACATCTTCTTGGAAAGATGAATACCATGTCTGAAGGGTATTAATCCCCTCTTAGAGTTTTCCATACTAAACCTCTTTAGTACTTCCTCTATGTACATCTTCTGTGAAAGTCCTAGCATCCTATTCGGTCTATCCCTATAGACCTTAATTCCTAGAATAAAGGATGCTTCACCTAGGTCTTTCATGGAGAATTCCTTGGACAACCACATCTTGACTGATGTCAACATGGGAATATCATTCCCAATAAGGAGGATGTCATCCACGTACAATACGAGGAAGACAACAGCGCTCCCACTGACCTTTTTTGAAAACACATGGTTTCTCTTCGTTTTTGATGAAACCAAACTTTTTGATCACATCATTGAAACGAGTGTTCCAGCTCCGAGATGCTTGCTTAAGTCCATATATGGACCTTTGCAGCTTGCAAACCTTGTGATCAGTATCACTGGATGTGAAACCTAGCGGCTGTTCCATATAGATATCTTCCTCAAGATATCCATTTAAGGAATGCCGTTTTCACGTCCATTTGCCATATTTCATAATCGAAATAGGCTGCAACAGCAAGCAATGTGCGGATGGATTTTAGCATAGCTACTGGGAAAAAGGTATCCTGATAGTCAATGCCTTCGCATTGACTATAACCTTTTGCCACCAGTCTAGCCTTGAATGTCTCCACATTCCCATCTGCACCAATCTTTCTCTTGAAGATCCATTTACACCCAATAGGTACTATACCTTCTGGTGGATCTACCAAGGTCCAGACTTGGTTTGAGTGCATCGAGTCAATTTCTGACTTCATTGCCTCTAAGCCATTTCTCGGAGTCGATATCTGATATCGCCTCGTTGTAGGTTTTGGGATCATCACCATGAGCACCATTACCTACGAGGAACATTTCCTCTACATCCTCTGAAATAATACCTAAGTATCTTTCAGGGGGATGGGAAAACTCTTTCCGATCTACGAGGTGGAGGAGGTAGTGTTCTTATTGGCTCAACCTGATTTGGTTCCACTTGGTCCTTAGCTCGTTCTGCTTGTGAGACTTTCTCATCAAGCTTAATCTGCTTTCCAATGCCACTATCTTGAATAAACTATTTTTCAAGAAATATGGCATGTCGACTCACAATCACATTGTGGTCTTCTGGAATGTAGAAATAGTATCCTAATGACTCTTTAGGATATCCTATGAATCGAGCTCTAAAGGACCTAAACTCTAACTTGTCCGCTTGTTGTCTTTTGACATGAGCCGGACAACCCCAAATTCTGAGATGACTCAGACTTGGTTTCTTACCGTGCCATATCTCATACGGTGTGGTAGGAACGGTTTTAGAGGGAACCCTATTCAGTAAATAGATTGAAGTTAATAATGAATGTCCCCAAAGAAAATCAGGGAGGTCTGTGAAGCTCATCATGGATCGAACCATATCCAATAGAGTCCGATTTCTCCGTTCTGAAAATCCCGTTGAGTTGAGGTGTTCCTGGTGGAGTCCATTGAGAGACTATGCCATTTTCCTTAAGATAGTCTAGGAATTTCCCGGCTAAGGTATTCACCTCCTCGATCTGATCGAAGAACCTTAATGGGTTTTTCAGTTTGTTTTTCTACTTCATGTCTGAATTCTTTGAACTTTTCAAAGGCTTCAGACTTGTGTGTCATAAGATACACATACCCATACCTAGACAGATCATCGGTAAAGGTAATGAAGTAGACAAAATTGCCTCTAGCCGGCACATCAAATGGGCCGCACACATCAGTATGTACTAGGGCAAGGAGATCTGTGGCCCTCTCCCCATGTCCAACAAAAGGGAGTTTAGTCATTTTGCCTTGAAGACAAGATTCACAAGTTGGATATGACTCAAAAGTCAATGGACTCAATAGCCCATTTTTCTCCAATTTGTTAATCCTATCTTCTGCTATATGACCTAATCTCAGGTGCCATAGATATCTGTCGTTTGGACTATCCCTAGGTCGTTTGGCATTCACGTTTTGCTCGATAGTTAAAACAGGTACATCAATATGCAACTGATAAAGACCATTAACAAGGAAACCATTTGCAATTTTATTTCTTTCATAAAGAATGTTACAATGGTCCTTAAAGAAGGTGATCACATAACCTTCTTGTGCTAAGCATGAAACAGAAATCAAATTCCTGCTAGCTGCAGGCACATAATAACAGTCTTTTAAAACTAAGTCTAAACCAGATGGTAATCGAAGAGGGTATGTTCCCACGGCTACTGCAGCAACTCTTGCTCCATTACCGATGCGTAGGATCATGTCTCCATCCCTCAGCCTCCTGCTATCCTCAAGACCCTGCATAGAAGTGCATAGGTGAGCACTAGATCCAGAGTCAAGCACCCAACTGGATGCAGAAGAAACCGTAAGGTTAGACTCAATAACGAGCATACCTCCAGAAGGACCTTCCTTCTTGTTCTTTAGGGTGGCCAGGTAAGTAGGGCAGTTCCGCTTCCAATGGCCGTCGCTGTTGCAATGGAAACACTTTCCTTTGCCATCGACCTTTTTCTTCGATTCTGCCTTCTTCTTCTTTGATCCTTCCACCTTTTGCTTTTTCACAGACTTCTTTTTCTTTCCATAAGACTTTCTTTTGGAAGAAGTCCGTTCCATAGCAAGAACTGAGCCTTTAGAACCTTTCATAGAAAGCTCAGCGGTAACCAGCATATTCATCAACTCGGCCAAGGAATTTTGAAGTTTATGCATGTGGTAATTCATGATGAATTGCCCATATGCATCAGTCAAGGATTGCAGAATAATATCGTTCTGCAGATCCAAGTCCAACTTCACACCGAGCTTCTCAAGCTCTTCCATGTCCTTGATCATTGTCAGACAGTGATCTTGGACTGACTGCCCATCACGCATCTTAGCCTTAAAAAGTCATTTTGTGACTTGATATTTGGCTGCGCGACTCTGTTCACCAAACATCTCCTGCAGGTGAGCCAACATTTGGCGAGCAGTCCCGATATCTTCATGTTGGCGCTGGAGCTCATCAGACATCGAGCCCAACATGTAGTATCTGGCCTTATTGTCTTCGTCAATCCATTTTTCCAGAGACGCTCTCTGTTCAACAGATGGACGAGCTGGTAAGGTGGGAGGGTCCTGGTCCAAAACATGTGTTAACTTCTCTGAACCCAAAATAATTTTGTAGTTCCTGAGCCAATCTTTATAATTGGGTCCAGTCAGTCTATGTGTGTCCAGGATACGTGCCAATGGGTTGGACGCAGACATTTTCCTGTAGAGAGTCAAAGATTCTAGTTAGATACTGTAATTTTGACTTGACCAATTTATTTAGGAATTTTATTTTTAAACAAATTAGCTCCCACTATTTTCTCGGATCCCTACACTCCCTCTGTAGAGATGCAAAAATCTCCACGATTGATGATTTCTAGTGGGTGGTGCGGTCTCACCAACTGACTCATCACCTCACCTAACAGTTATTGGTGATGGGTTAGCCAATGAGTGAACAACTCTTGTTCAATGATTCTCTAATCATGGTGCACCCAAACTTGGTCTCTAATTCATGAATCTCACCGTATCCGGAATATTGATCCACTCCTTAGTTAAGTCAGACCCACCATTTGCATAGACTGGGTTCCTAATTGAGTCTCTCACCGTATCCGAAATATTGAGCCCAACTCATCCTCCAGCCCATAGCATCCAATGCCTAATAGACATGGTTGCATCTTCTTCCGGTGCAACTGAGCCACTGTATCCAGCCGAGAACAATCAACCCCGGGAAAGGCCCGCACATCTACAATGGTGGAAGACCTCAGACTTAATCTTTTCTTAGGGAGAATTGATTCAGGTCTCATTAAACTAGACTTGGCTTAGTCATAACAATTATGACTAACCTAGTGGCATGGGTTAGCTCGGATTATTGACCACCTCAGATCAGAACTGTGTCAACAGATATGGCCAGGTAAGTGAGACCGGTGGAAGGAATATGCCATTAACTCGTACAAGAATGCATTCAGGTCGAGTAGCTTCCAATTAAAAACCAGTCGGTCGTATATGCCAAACTTACCTTAGACACCAAATTGTTGAGTCAGAACCAATTGGGTTAGCCTACAATCCAGACTCTAACCTCTGAGCCTAATTAGGTCTTGCTTGATCGTGACTCGATCTTGACCCAGACTTAATCCTATTAGGCTGGTCAATTTAAGCATTGTTGATCCCATCTAACCAACTCTTGATTCGGTTTGATCAACCGCTTAGACCTAATTGAGCTACCCAAGCCCGAACCCAGTATTATGAATATGTCTTAGATCTGAAATTCTCAATTTTAGACCTAATTAATATTCCATAAACTTAATTCTTAATTAAGTAGGGTTCATAAATAAAATATGCACAATAAATCCTAGGGTTTCAGGATCTAGGGTTTTGCAGAAAGTAAGTTTTGGGTTTCTGATTAAGGACGAACACGCAGCACCCCTACACATCATAAGAACACCCCATCGAATGGGAAGAGAGGGCCTTTAAACCCTTCTTCGTTCTTATGACCGGACGGCCAAGAGGAACGCCTTAATCAGGAACATTCAATACTACAAAACAATTATCAGATCTATATCATATATCTCATATATAAATTAGATCTAATCATGGCATATTTTGCATACATCTCATGTATCATAATCATGCATATTTTCAGATCTAAATTATCTCATAATAATCTAAAAAATTAGATTTAAATTGATCTAATCAAAATAAATTCTAATCTAGATAATTATGTAGAACTATTCTACAACTAGTCTAGACATGCATCAATCATATCTCATATGATATTTAAAATTAAATAATTTTTATTTGCTATTTTTTAGATGTTATTATAACACTTATAATATCAAAAAATAGTAAATAAAAAGATCTAAAATATGATTTAATCAGATTAAATCAAAAACATGCAAGACTATTCTATAGAACTATTCTATTCTAGAACTAGTCATGCATATCTTCTAATCTTAGATCCAAATCATTTAATTTTAATTTTTTCTGATTTCAGATCTGATCACATCTCATGTGACATCTAAAATCAATTATTTTCTAATTAAAATAAATTTAAAATCAGATCTAAATAATTTTAGAACCATGGCTCTGATACCAGTTGAAGGGAAAATCCTGATTTTCCGGTCCAGGTTCGTTCAGATCTGATCAGATCAAGAGATATATTTCAAAAATTTTTCTTTGATCTAATCAGATCTTGATATGTTTTAGATCTGAATTCTTATTATTTTTTAATAAATAAAATAAAATAAGATAAATTAAATCAAATTTAATTTACCTGATTTGGGTAATCCTATTACCCTGTTGATGATCCTGATTTGCAGCGGAAGGTTCTGGATCTAGCCACGCAAGCGCCTGGCCTCTACCGGTATCCACTCGGGTTGGATCTGGAGATCCTCTTCTTCTCTATCACACCTCCAAAAATTAGATCTGGATCTGATCTGGAGGATCTTCAAAACTCCTTTTGAAGATCAGCAGTCGTCCTTTGCAGCAGTGCAGCCTTCTTGCTTTTGATCGCCTTTCTTTTGATCTGGAATCGCACCAACCAAGTCCAAAACTCCTTTTGGACGTGGAGAGCAAGAAGGAGAGAAGTTTAGGCGTGGAGGAGGAAGAGGGGAGAGGCAGCCTTGGGGCATGGGAAAATCTCTATTCTAATTGCATTGAATCTGAGTTGGGCGCAGGGTCTTATTTATAGACTAAGCTGTGATCCAACTCCTCTTCTTCCCAACCAATCACAACCCTTTGTGAAATCAGATCTAAATCTGATTGGTGGGAATAGAGTCCCCTGGATTCCTCCTTAGAGGGCGCCTAAGACCAGTCAAAGTTGGATTCTTAGTAGAACTCTAATTGGAATCCAAAAGGGAGATGGAGTCCTTGTCCAACAAGGACTCCTAGGCGCCTCCAACTTGGGCACACGCCACCCTTGGCGTGCGCCCTTCTCCTTGCCAGGTTCTGGCAGGGGGACAGGCCCCCACCAGCTCTCCAATAGGTGCATGACATGTGGTCAAAAGTCAAAGGGTCAATGGTCAACATGTTTGACCAGTCAAAGGTAGACTTTTGACCAAAGTCAAAGAACAAGAAATGGCAGGTGACCAAAAATGGCAGGTAATGTCTTACAAATAAGACAACCTTTTCTGACTTGGACAACCTCCAGTCAGACCATATGAAGGCCTCTGATTGAGCACAAACTCCTTTGGCTCAGACAGGACAACTTATTTATGATAGCAAAAGAAGAACGTTAGGTTCAATCGAGTGCTAGCACGATTTTCTTGAACCTAATTGAATCTCATTCAGATCAATTGAACTAGATCAGTTCAATTGATGATCACCAGATTCAAACCCTTGTTTGTGTGACCCAGTTAGGTTCAGTTCTGTATGGTAATGGGATATGTCATGATCTCTATCATCGACATCATCGAAACTCCTTTCGATGGATCAGAACTCTTCTGATTCGAACAGCTAGAATGATCGATCATCTAAATCATTCTAATTGCTCCCAAAATCCACCAGTGACACCTAGCAGTATATGGTGGCAACCCATCAGAGCTGAATGCGAACCTCTTGGTGCAGCTACCTGTGTGATTAAGTTCTTCTATCTTGAGCCCCGATCAGATTAGGGTTAAGGTAAACTCGTCAAACCCTAGTCTCTGTCATATGATGTAATCATTCGATTCGAGTCCAATGTGAAAATCTAAATAGAAACTCTTTCTATTATTTCACTCTGCCATGGCCATGGGCTTCAGGACTTGATTCTCATGATTATCATAGGGCTGCTCCTCTACCACCGAGGTAGATAGATTCCATCTTGATGCAATCCAGTTCCTACAATGAACATGCTATAGCCAACATACACCTCAGGATTCCATATGGCTAGGAGATCGAGTAATGGTGTAGTCAAACTATAACACCCTCAAGGTGAACTGCCGATGCATCCTCAGGTCAAAGAACCAGACACACTACTGCAGCATCGAGTCAGTCATTGACGAGAAGGTAGACTTCCTAATGACTACTCGAGGTGGTCACGCTCAGTGCCCTCGTTCTCTAACGAGTACCTGTACTCTCGCTCCGGTGTCTCCACACCGTAGACTCAAGACTCATCTACTAAAGAGAAGCGATTGTACACCAACCTTCCGGATCAATTACCATCCTCGTGATGATCCTATGGTCGGAAGCTGTTTATGAGTTAATAATGATTATTCATGTCTTAAATTTTCAACTCTTGAAAATATGAATTATCATTACCATTAACTCAAAGGATGTATCACAGACACTAAATACACAGGTGTGATAGAAAATAACCCATTTTATTAATTATAGTCAAAATTATAATTTTGCCCTTAGAAGTGTATTACAAGTGTCAGCCAATTCTGGCTTCTAGGGCACATATATCTAACAATAAATTCATCAGAAAATCAAGTTCAAATTGATATCTAATTCCTTCTTTTAAGGTTAATTTGAAGGCCTCAACTCTTTTGATTCATCCTCATCAAAGCTTGTCGCTATTTTTTTCTTCTTTTACTTTAATTGCCAGTTCGATCTTCATTTGGCTAATGAGGATCGAAACAATATTCGTCAAAGACCAGTAAGAATCCTCCAATCTCGAGTTAGTTTAGTTTATCATTTTCCTCAGCTTCTAAAGCCTGATTTCTGGCTAACAATCACTGGATTTATCTTAAGAAAATTTATCTCTTATTTTAGGGTTGTCTTACCACCCTTTCTTTTGGATTTTTCGGTACCGTTGGCAGCTATTGGTCATCAAATCAAGGTTCGTGGGTCTTGCCATCGTGGTTTATCCTTCCAGCCATAGGCGACACCGACTGAGATCTTCCTTATTTTGGAAACTAAGAGGATCAAGAGATTCCCTATTCTGTTAAAGAAGAAAAATGAAGAAAGAGGACATTAGTCCTCTTTCTCGTGAAAGAAGAGAGAAAAAAAAAATTTTAAAAAAAAATAAGAAAGAGAAAGATTCTCTCTCCTTCCTTTCTCTCTACCCCCTCTCTTTGAGCTTGCATCTCCACTTTCGCTCTCTACTTTCTCTCTCTATGATTTTTCTCTCTAAAATTATTCATCTCTATGAAATTTTCTCTCTCTAAATTATTTTTCTCTCTTTACGTATTCTTCTCTCTTTGATTAATCTGATCTACAGTCATCGGATAGTTTGCTGGCCCCCACCTTGATCAATCCGAGCATTATGATATTTTATCATCGATTGCATCCTAGCATCTTATCTTGATCCTTGATTTTATGGTTGATCGGTTTAATGTCCTAGATAAAATTGACTGAGGTTGGATGCTACTGCATAGCCAACCTTATGAGGATTTAAGATTTTTATTTTCAAAATAATTATGATTAAATTTTGATAAAAGTATGATTTTAGATATTAGATTTTGAAAGAAAAATTATTGAAATTATGTGGATTCATTGGAGTATATATGAGATAAGTAATGATTCGCCTTCTCTAGATTTTTTATTTATATAATATTATTTTAAATATTAAATAAATTATTAATTAATTTATATATGTTTTATGAATCTTAGAAAGAATATATTTTGAACAAAAATTGAAATAAGATTTTACAGTATTATTTTATGTATTATTTACTGATATGAAATCCTATATATATTTTGATTTGAGGATGAAATACATATTATTCTATGAAAAGGATTTTGATACCAATTAGATTTAGACTCTCAACCTAAATATATTCTGAACCCTACTAATTGAAAATTATGCATTGACATTCTAAGCTCATGATTATATTTCTGATCTGACCGCAGGGTATAAGTATTGTATTCTGACCCTGATGTACAGGATATAAGTGTGGTACTCCGGTCCGATTATAGGATATAGTGTAGTATTTTAGCCTGGCCATAAGATGTAAATATGGTACTCCAACCCGACTATAGTGTATAACTATAGTATTCTGATCCGGCAACATGGTATAAGTATGGTCATGGTTAAGTAAAATTTATTTTGAATTAGATATTTGAATATAATCAATTTTAAAATTAGATATATGATTATATATATGAATATTTGAAAGCTACTGATATTACTGAATTCATATTTTGACAATGAATTTTAATTTTATTTATACATTGATTAATGATAAATTATATATTGATATTTATAATCTATATTATCATATGAATTATTTAGTCAAGATATTCATTGCTTAATAAGCTGTCTAACTCATTACTCTTGTATTTTGCTATTTTACATATTCAGAGGACTAGTTTGATTTGAGGATTCGATATGAGAGAGCGAATTAGAAGTAGATTTTGATATTTTTATTTTTAGATTAAAATTTGTTGGGGATAAATCTCGCTTCCATCGAAGTTCGGTCTGGTGCACGGCCAAATATAACTTGTAATCACAGAAAAGCTTCAATTGCGAATTCCTCCTTTCGAATTTCTCCAACAGTTGAACTTCTTTCGGACTTTTCTAGCAGTCGAACTCCTTTCGGACTTCGTCTTCAGTCGGATTCCTCCATCAAACGAATTTTTTCATAGGTCTCTCCTCTAGATGATCTACATGCAGATTCCTCCAGCAGACCTGCTTTCGGATTCTCCCAATGAATTCACTTTCAGACATCTTCAGCAAACTTTCTTTAAGATTTTTTCAGTCGCAAAGCTTCCGAACCCCTTCCGACCAAATTTCTGGCAGTCGTCTAGAAAGGTCTCCTTGCCTGTACGAATATGGCTTCATACACAGCATGAACCAACTCACGTACAGACTATCTTAGAGGAGTCCGAACTACTTTGAAATTGATATAATTTAAAGTTCATCATCAACTGACGTCTATTCCTCCGAACTTCAACTATTAAATCCTAATGGACTGGCACATCACGGCAACAGACACTGCCCTCCATAATAAATCCCACGTGGTTTCGAGCGGCCCACTATCAGACGATTACGGTTGTCGCTATCAGTTTGTTACATATTTCACCTATAAAAAGGATCTTCCAGATACGTTTTCTCTGGGCTCTCTTCTCCTTTCCAATATTCTGCTATTTTTTTTTCTGAGCACTCTATTTCTGTTGGCCAGAAGAGCTGACTTAATCATCAGAGGATCCTGCCGGAGTCACCACCCTCGACTCCGATCGAAACTTATCTTGCAGGTTCTCGGTGGCGACCTTGTCTTCTCTAGCTCCAGCGAATTCCGACATCCAGCAATTTTTTGCACCAACAGAATTCATTGAGATTTGATGAAAAACTATCAAATATTATTTTGTAAGACATTTGACTTAGTTATTTAAAATAAAATTAAATATTAATTATTTAAAATTTATTCTGTTTTACTTTATAATATCGTGATGAGAGGCCTTGCATGCTTGTGGAGAATGATCATTTAGTATATGACATTTGCTATGCCCCACTCGCGATCTTGGATCAGAGGTACGATATATTTGATGCGAAGAGGTGATGATATCAAACCATGAAGCTAACCTAAATATAGCAACTTTAGAGGGATGGCATGAGAACACCAATACATTTCCAAGATAAGCAAAAATATCAAAAAAGTTTCCAAAACATGTTTCAACGAAATAAAGATTACTAGCAAAAATTGGATTTGTCATGTTGGAACTGAGCAATAAAGTATTTGTGGCAAAAAAAAAAGAAGACATATGTTAAAAGACATTTACCATCAGAAATTAAGCAAAATGATAATCGTCTTGCTGGCAAAGTTCATATTTACTGGAAATAATGAAAATTAGCTGCATCTATGATCCTTTTGATGTTGGTGAAGGTAACATATAGCTTCTAGGCGTTTATAAGTAAATTGTTCTGAAATTATAGCATTTTAGATCTGGCCGTTCATGTATATCTTGTTCGTGCGCACCCACGCGCACACACATACATACACAAGTACCTAAGGTTGTTATGGTTCACTCATGGGATGGGAAGCACATGGAGATTGGGATGAAGAAGCCCTCACCTTAATGTTTCCAGCTTCTTTAATTGCGGCGATGATCTTGGTCTGATCGGCTAATTGCAAGAACCCCACCGTGGAGATCACCACGTCCACTTGCTTTATAGCCTTCACCAAGCTTCCGTGATCATAAAGATCCCCCTAAAATTGGAAACAAAAAGAAATCGTGAGTTTAGCAAAAAAAGACGAAAAGAAATCGAGACCGAGATACCAATAAAGGCGACGGCTTTGGGGCAAATCAGGGTTAGAGCTTTTGGTTACTTGAATGAGGGTGACGCCGGAGGACTTGAAGTCGTCCAGGAGCTTAGCCTTGGCCGGATCGGAGGGGGCGGTGTCCCTCACAAGGGCGAAGGTGCGGTGACCACACCGCACGCTCGCTGCCGTGATGAACTTTCCTATGTACCCCGTGCTGCCGATGATCAGGATCTTGCTCTTCTCCCCCGCCATTCTTGACCGCCGATGATGCTAGCGCAACGAAATAAGCTTCTCCAGCGAAGTTTGTTATGTGTACTTGGGTGGTCGCTGCGACTTATGCCCGGTGCCCGGCTCATCCTCGTCGTCGATGTTTATTCATCAGAGGAGGTTCTGGATCCGGACGCCTCCAAGGGAGCTTACCTCGGTCGGGTAAGCGCCAAATGAGGCCGTCGGCTGGTGGAGGACTCTGATGACGTGGAGTTCGCGTGTGGGATGACGCAGTCCATGGTGGGCCTTGTTGAAGTATTATACGTGTCACATGTTTGTTTGGTTGACCATATGTTGCTGTTAAGGTTGATGCATTTGTTAATTTAATGTGGCGGCGGTGGCGCGCGAGGGATCCGTGGATGGGGGTGCGGAGGTTAGGAGATTTCTCCTGATTTGTGGTTTTGATCGTAGATGGTCCATGGGACCCTTTGTCCCGTCCGTGGTTTTGAGAGAAACGTTGGACGGCATGGAGATCATTTTTACGGTGGTTTTGCCTTATTTCTCTAAAAGTCAGGAGATCTTTTCATTAAAAAAATAATAAAAAACTTCTATTTTTCTTAAGAAAGTTGTGGTTTTAAGGATTGTTGCAATATTTCAACAAATATATATATATATATATATATGATAAAATTAAATCGTGTTACAATATTTTAATAAAATTAATATATAGGGTCCAATATCCAATCATAGTTAAGTTCCATAGACATATGTATCCATCATCTCATCACCTGAATTGCCAAATCTAAAATTTTTTACTTCTTATATATTTTTAAATTAGATAATTTTTGAATTGAATTAGATCAGATCGTATTTTTTAAAATTATTTTCTTCTTTTCGGACTCATTTGATTTGCAGAAAATTTTTTTTTCAATAACTAATTTTTCAATAAACAACTTCTAAAAAATTATTTTTTGAGATTAAAATTTTAGTATATTTGGTTGATCATAAAAAAATAACCTGTTGAAGAATTACTTATATTTGATTGAGTATCTATTTTTTTAAAAAAAATTATATAAAATATCTATTATATCCTTAATAGATATAAGATAATATATTTTTATTCTTAAATTTTATATAAATAATAATAGTATATCTATATTAATATAAAAATAATATTAATATATTATAATATAATATTAAATCATAATAATTTATTATATTAATATAATACTAATATATATTATATTATATTAATATTTTAATATAATAAATCTATTAATATCTTAAAAATATAATGATATATTAATATAATATTATATTAATATTAAAAAATATTATATTAGTATAAATATTAAAATATAATTAATATTAATATTATTTTTATATAAATATTAAGATAATATTAATATTATATTATATTATTATTATTTAGTATTTCATTCTAGCTATTCATAATATTTTATAAAATTTTAATCATAAATTTTAAAAAAATATTTTAAAAAAAATACCACCACTTTTTATTCCATGCAAAATCCCAAAATTCATTTTTTCCATGAGTTTTAATCCTTTATGGAAAGAATTTTTTTTTTCTTTTTAATTCCAGAATGATCTTTTCTTCCTTTCATTTTCTACGAACCAAATAAGTTTTATGAGAAAGATAAATTTTTTATATTAATTTAATTAATATTATTTAAATTTTATCATAAGATTAGCCATGGCGAAATATTTTGAGCATGGGATTGACCTCTCAGCCTAGAGATTCCCTTATTTCACACATTTTTGTATGTCAACCGTTGGAGGTAATCATTCAACTTCATTAAATAAGATTTAAAATAATAATATATTCCAGTTTTCCACTTCGAATAACCCAAGTTATATTGAGGTCGTGAATAACCCAGGGTGATACTTTCTACACCGCGCGCGATGCGTGCGCGCGGTGATTGACACTCGTGCGGGACTCACAAAGTAAAAAAATATATTTTTTAAATGCTATGTGCTGGCTCTACGCAAGCGTCAAGCATATCATACGTGCCGTGCCGTATCGCATTTTCTTTCTTTCCATCGCGCGAAATGAAGGAAGCCGACACGTTTTTTTTTTTTTGTAAAGGCTCCGGCGCGCTTGTTCTTCTCGTCGTGATCTGAACGGAGGGCGAGAAGAGCTTCAGGTATCCACAAAAAAAATAAAATAAAATAGACTCCATAGGTAAATTTTTTTATAAATTTTAATTAATTTTTTTTTGTTTCGTCAAATATCAATGATACATGAATTTTTTATTGACTTTCAGGCCGGATGATCCTTGGATTTAATTTGGCTCCTCCTGTGGATGTACGCCACGTTGCATTCCATCACTATCGTGGGGCCCAGCCACGGGCGGTTTTTGCGTAGGAGAGACGGCGTTGGCTCCAGCGCTCACGGTTGGACGGGGCCGGTTTAGTTGAATTGGAATTTAAAAGTTAGAACTGAGTCACGTGTTAAGGTTCCGGTTCGAGCCGTTTCTTGTTGGGCCGGACTGGTGCGGTCTGGTCAACCGGAGTTATGTTTACTTTACATTGAACGGCCCTCTGATTTGACTAATCTAGAAGGGGGGAGGATAATCTGTCTGGAATTGGACAGCTATGAACCTCATCAATTGGTTAGCAACTGGTCAGTGGTAAGACTTAAGTTTAATCTAACGAATTGTGAAATCTTCAGTGGTGGGAGGCTGGTCCGGGCCCAACATTTGACTGACAATTTAGTTTGTGTTTAGTGTTACGTAAGAGAATGACACAAATAGTGATGAGAGGATCTAATTTGGCTATGATCTTCCAAGTACAGGAAAAATCCATGCATATCCTAAGGTCTTTCTATCCTATAATTAGAATGGAAACAGATAGGTCAACTAAATATGGTAAGACTTCTAATTATGAAATTTGGGTTGATTTAAGATTAAAACCATATTGATCTAAGAGAGTAGATATCTGATCTGATCCAAATTGGATCATCCGAAACCTCAACCTAACCTAACTTCAAAAATTTTTATGAACTCCAATTATTATGTCGATACATTTTTCTGCTACGTAAGCATAATTTTGATGCAGTAATTATCTGATGGCCCCTCCCCTATGGTTCTGGGACGAGGGCCGTAATTAATGATATAATTTTATTTTTTATCACATAAATAAATAATGAGTAGTCATACAAATATAGCATCATAACATCAACTCTGAAGGTAGTCCAAAAGTATTGATTTTGTTTTCTTCAGATGTCTATGTGGCCCTGGTGTAAAATGCTTTAGAAGCCACATCTCCTGGTGTAAAATTCAAGAAAAAACAAAAAGTACATAAATAACATGAAAGATCTGTGAATATGTGCACCAAAATAGTTAAACTAAAGCTGTGGCAAATCCACATGAAGATTTGTTCTTTTGTATCTTTCTTTTCTTATTATCCACAACATGTTTCTTTATCATTATGGGGCTTAGTTCTCTCATATATGCATTTAAGTGCTTTGAGATTAGGTAGAGGAATTCATGGATACTTGATGAGGAGCAAGTTTGGTATCCACTCAGATGATAAAAACTTGGAGATATCCATCCTTAACATGCATGCGAAGTGTGGAAGCATCGTCCTAGCACAAAAGTATTTTGATTTTATGGTTCTCAAGGATACCGTAGCACAAAAGTGGCTTGATCTTATGGTTCTCTAGGATACAGTAGCACAAGGGTTTTTTCATCTCTTTGAAACAACTGGTTTTACTGAACACCATCAAGATCGAATCCTGCACCAACTCAGGACTTCAAACCCTTTTTTAATTACAAAGCCAAACAATTGACTCCTTCCGACCATATTTTTCATGTAGACAAGGCTGTCCAGGCCAACTTATTTGAGGTATTTGAGGCTTGCGGTCCTAAGTTCCATACTTGCTTACCTCCCGACGAATATGATTGTGCCGAGCTCTTGTCTTAGGTGATTGAAGTGGCTATTCTGAGATTTCCCATGGGGCTCAAGGCATGATGATTGTGGGCTCCACATGCTATTCTATAAGATGGTATGCCAGTTTGTGGAGGATGGAGGTCTTGAAATTCAGTCTCTTCTTATCAAAAGAAAGATTTTGATCATCAAGCATACTGCCAGATTCCTTATCCAGCTGGATTATTTGTGGAGAAGCATGATGAGGACTTGATATGGGATGTGGAGTTAGAGATCTGAGGTCCGGACTATTTGGGGTTGCTCTTTCATTTGAAAGGAGATTTGTGCTTGGCCCGAGTAACTTTGGTTTAGGTCAGATAGCTGATTGGGGATAGAAAGTCAGTGGATGTGAGCTAAGATGCATGAATTTTCAGCTTGCCTCTTATCTGGTGACCGACTTATATTAGTATACAGGTGGATGACCAACTTTGAGTCTGTGACCTTCTCACTGGTGGGGACTAGAGAGCATAGGACATCATCCATCTTTTCAGTAGCCCACTCATGGATCGGATCCTCATCATTTTGATTTATATCCACCATAACCATGACTTGAGTGTGTAGGGTTGCTCTTACAGCCCCAGAGCTTCTACAAGAAGTCTGCTCAAGATATGCAGGCCTGAAGTGAGTACCAGAATTGAGGCAGCCTAGATCTAGAGGGTAGCTTCTCATCTCAGGATGAGGCTATTTCTCTAGAAGGTTGCACGGGATCATCTTTTGACGTGCATTTTACTCAAATTTGGGGCATGAAGCTTGCGATATCCTGTCCAATCTATGGGTTGGAGGATGAGTTGATGGAGCATGCCCTCTTACAATGTCCGAGAGTGATGTTAATTTGGAGAAGGATGGACGATCAGCCGTGGGAGGCGAGAAGTGGTCCTTGGCTAGATCACTTCCTGGATACGATCTACTAGAATACTGCTGAGAGCCCGTGCTTGGAGGGAAGGATGGGTATGTCGCCTAGCAGCACGAATAGCTTGGTCCTTGAAGCAGAGATGGTATCTGCCCATCGAGTGTTGAAGATAGCCTTTTATCTGACTGCTAAGTATAGCCGCTTCGACGCTACCAACCCACTCCTTGATGCCTCCAATCCCTAGGGCCTCCATGTTGCCGCTACAACGATCCGAAGGGTTTTTCTCATTTCCTGGAGGCCCCCTCTCCTAAGGTGTATCGAGGTAAATTTTAATAGCAGCATAAGAGATGGCAGAGTGGTGCTAGCTTCATCATCCGAGGATCTGATGTTAGATTGCTGGCAGCAGGGGATCATATCTTTTTGAGCCTTCTATTCCAAGAGCTAAGCTTCATGCTGTTTCAGCTGGCATTGTCTATGTCCGATAGGAGTTGCAGGCAGAAAGAATCATTATTGAGGAAGACTCTACCACCATGATAGATTGGATTCGGAGCGACACAATGCCATCGAAAGCCCACCCATTCCTTCAGCATATTTGGACTTATCTTCGTGACTTGACTACAGTCTCTGTTCACCAGCGAAAATCCCAGCTAGAGCAGCCACAAGGAAGGCGGGCGAACTTGCTGCCGGAGTTGTTATTTGATATAATCAAGAGGGTGGAAGCGAGTGAGGTATCATGGCCAGCCAGTCCGAAGGCATGTGGTGGCTTGTATGTCAGTCTTGGCGGGACATCACCAAGAAGGTCATTACGACCCCGATAAATGCGGCAGGATCACCTTCCTTATTTCCCTCAAACAGGTTTCTTTTCTCATACTTATGCCCTTTAAAGTTTGAGAATTTGTGTTGGGTGAATTTTACAATGGTTTATGGGAATTTGGTTTGCTTTCATGTGTAAACGAATTGGAATTTTTACACTTTGTTTGTTTAAAATAGCCGGGGCCGCGTGATTATCCAATTCAATGCTTCATTAGAAGGGAACAGGCATCATCAACTTATCACCTCTATCTTGGATTAAGCCCATGTAATCTACTCTTCTTTAACTCCATGCTTGTAGTGAAGGTTCCGAAGCCTTTTTCTCCTCTTCTTTTCTCTCGCACTGCATGATTTGAAGCAAAATAATATATTGCCTAACATGATCCAATGGTAAGTTTTGTGATGATTTATGTTTCTTTGAAAGTAAAATGTTGAAATGGATCGGGCTTTCCAAGTTCTATTATTCAATGAATTAATAGATAATTTGAAACTTAAAAATAAACTTCACAGCACTAAGGGAATTGGTCGATCATTTGGTGAATCATATGATTGGGATTTTTTGCGTGTATGCAATGTGTGTGTGTGTCTCTCTCTCTCTGTGCATTTCAGGCTTCTGCGATCTGCTTGACCAGCTTTGACGCAAAGCCAGCATGTGAATAAACAGAGAAGTCACAAAGTTGCTTCTTCATTTCTTCCCCGGATAATTTCTTCTTCAAAAATTGAAGATGTAAATATTCTTAATGAGTACTTCTTCTCTGCTTGTTGACATCTTGTTGGAGAAAACGCTAGATATATTTGGGTTCAAGGATGACAATAGGTTTGCGTCTTTACAAATTTAAATTACATTGGAAGCAAGGTAATTGACCTTATTGTTTCTTGCACATATGTAACTCCTTTGAATGCATTTTTTGATATTTTTATCATATAGAGATTTGAACCACATTCTCGATTGCATGAAGGGAATCACTCATACTATCATATTATCCTATAAAAACCTATCTGGTCTGATCGAGATATCTGAATTACACTTATAATGTATAGAAATGTAATTTACAATATTATTACAATAAGTGGAATAAACAATTTATATTTGTGAGCCAAGGTAGTAGCTGTAATAGATGCAGTCTGATAATTACAAGGAGAAGACAGCATCAACATTTTCTAACATCGTTTTCATGCTCTGCCGATTGTGGAAATGCCATCTTGTTCCGCCATTACCTTTTCTCTACACAGCTATAACGGCACCCAGGCGTCTGTAAGGTTCTCCTGTTTGTCACTAGATTCCATGAGAAGTCCTCTAAAGACACCCCCTCCTGATATTTCACCGATAGGTGTCATTTGGCCGAGGCTTTGCTCGCAGCACTAGATTCAACACTTTCCTTCGATTTGGCAAGCTCACTTGGCTTGATAGAGAGAACCAGGTGAACGCCTGGATCTTCTTCACTGCAGGAACTCTCATGGAGCAATGAGTTGTTGATGCCTTGCACATTGCTATTAATGCTTGCAGCGATTGCTGGATTTTCACCATCTGTATGATTCGACATCTGCTTCTGAACATCTTTATCACCACTGCTTGCCTCGGCTTTCTTGTTAATGTGGAGGACGCTTTCCTTCTTCGTGGTCTCATGTCCTACAAACATGGTTGCACCATTGTTCTCACCTGCTAAGGTTACGATGCTCACTGCGCTCTCACTTCCCAGCTGCTGCGACCGCCCAAGTTTCAGCTTTTGGACCAACTTGGAAATACCCTCGTTGATCTCTTTATGAAAGCTTGCTCGTTCTCCATGGGATGATGAAGCCCATGGGACTCTTCTAGTCCCCATGGTGCTCCCCCTTCCCTTGAAATCAACTAGATGCGGTTCGGGTGCTTCGAAATCAGGTTCAGCGACAGATATCTCGATATCAGTTCTATCATTCGACTCGTCACCAGACAAAGCTGATTTCTCGGCTGGCCGTGCTTCTGATTCTGTTTTAAGCTCAACATTTTTATTCCCTTCACACGCAGTTTCTGACTTGGGGCATTTGGGTTCCGTCTTCTTTATCACTTCCAAGTCTGTTTTTGGCTTCCCTTCAATTATTTTTTCAGGTTTTTCTTTTTCTTGTGGGATTTGAGAAGGTTGTTTCTCTTCCATCGATTCTTCACGTTCCGTCTTCTCCATCACTTCCAAGTCTGTTCTTGGCTTCTCTTCATCAATTTTTTCAGTTTTTTCTTTTTCTCGTGGGATTTGGGAAGGTTGTTTCTGTCCTATTGATTCTTCAGGTTCCGTCTTTTTTATCACTTCCAACTCTGTTTTTGGCTTCTCTTCAACAATTTCTTTAGATTTTTGTTCTTCTTGTGGGATATGGGAAGGTTGTGTCTCTCTTATTAATTCTGCTTCCATCGTCGATTTATCTACTTGTGGGATGGAGGAAGTTACTTCTTTTAATTCACTGTCCTGTTTTGATTCCGTATCTATTTGGAGCTTTTTCTCTACGGCTGGTAGCTGGGAAGGTTCGCCGTCTTGTTTTGATTCCATATCCATTTGGGCCTTTGGTTCTTCCGGTAGCGGCTGAGACGGTTCGGTGCCTTGTTTCGATTCCGAATCTATTTGGGCTTTTTTTTCTAGTGGAAGCAGCTGGGAAGGTTCACCGTCTTGTTTTGATTCCGCATCTATTTGAGCCTTTTTTTCTAGTGGAAGCGGCTGGGAACTTTCACCGTCTTGTTTTGATTCCATATCTATTTGGGCCTTTTCCTCAACTAATGGCAACCGGGAAGGTTCGCCATCTTGTTTTGATTTGGTATCTATTTGGGGCTTTTCTTCTACAGGGGGCAGTTCCTTTTTGGAGTCTTCTTCGCTTCTTACGGATTTTTTTTCTATGATTTCCTTAGGTTCTTTTTCAAGTATGGCATCTTGCGTAGGAGTCGTGCCAGGAACAGTATCCACAGATACTGTTTCAGGCTCCACTGTAGGCCCAGAATCTTGTGCTTCGGGCTCTACAGGTTTTTTGGTGGGTGATTCAGGTTGTGAAACAGGTGGAATAGATAAAGATGGGGCAGGAGACACTTCCTGAGTTGCTGATTCCTTCTGGGGCTGGGAGGCTTCTTTGGTTGGTGAAGGAGGTCTCAAAGTTGCTGGAGGTTGGCTTGAAGGCCTCCTGGACGGTGATGGTGTTGCTGCCGACGGTGGCGGTGTTCTTGATGGAGCACGGGCACCCGGCCATCGAGGTGGGGCTGGTGGGCGTGGAGTTGGTGGGGGGTTGGCCCAGTACCAGAAGCGAAATGGCTGCCGCCTTCCAGGTTGATCGGCCATGGCTACTTCAATGATTCTGTGGCAAGGATCGGAAAGAAGAAAAAAGAAAATGGAAGCCTCAAAGAGTATTGATGGATACATTGGACCACCGTGATGGAGAGATAGATATATGGTTGCATCGAATGGCAAAACCCGTTCTGCTAAGTTTGCATCTGATTCTTCTGAGATTTCGGTTTAAGACAGGTATATACAAAGCAACCGCTCGAGGAAGCCCCACGAAAAACCTCTTGCTTGAGAGGAAGGTTTCTTCTATCGTGGCTTGCTAAAGCACTCAAAGCATATATTGTCAGCAGGTAGGATTATCTTTTCTTGTCGAGAGGTGAAATCCGGGTGGCTCGATCCAATCTTTCACCATGAAGTATTGTCCGGTATGCCCACGGTAACCCCTTAGCCAAATTATTGGATATCAGATTCCAGAATAGAGGGTTAGACCGACGTTATGCATTGACTTTAAATATTATTTCGATTCTTGAGGAATGATGGGTAACAACCATGATTTGGATCCTTGAAGGAGGGCCTGGAAAAATATTATAGTTCATTAGTCAATTCTTACATTTTTTTAAGATGAAAAAATTATTTTTCAATGGATACCATTTACCCATAAAATAAAAGAAAATCTTAGGTATTTAATTTTATATCTAAAATATTTCATCCTCATTTTTAATATTTTGATTCTTAATAAATGGGTCTAAATGGCTTTACCCAAATTTGGCCTAGTTTTAAGCTTCACTGCCGCCGTGATTCCGCACCACCTTCGGTTCATAGCCGTATCATCTCCTCCATTCTACGTTCTGTGAAAACACCTTAAGCCCATTTTTAGCGTCTCAAGCTCTAATCTTCCTCATTTTTACAGTGTTCCCACAGCAAGCCATATGAACTCAGATCCTTGATATGCATCATAAGACTATAAACCATTTCTGTCATCTTCCTTTCAGCGGCGTTTATCTAATTAAAAGAGGTCTCTGAAACTATTTCTTCTCCGAGGGTGGTCTAGGATCGCAAAATTGAAACTAGATTTAAGATTAGCAATGCAAATTAAGAAAAAGGAAAACAAAAATGGTAATCTACATTTTTCATATATTGATCTTTACCTTCTTGTCTCAAACGCCGAGCACGTACTCCATCCACAACCAATAACATCACTCCAGTTTTAGACTAGGAGGGCTGTGAATAGATACAAGTCCATGAATGATAATACCAAATACCAGAATTCGTAATTGAAAAGAATTCTCACGAATGCCAACCATGACTAAGACAAAAGGTGGCTTGGATCCTGTTCTCCAATCCGAAAAAGATTCTTGCCAACGAGATAAGGATCGATAAACTTATACGTGACGTTATCTGTAACCATAGCTAAGTTCACATCTCCCATTCCTTTAAAATAAGAAATTTGGTGATGTTTTCTCTCAAAGAGAGAGAGAGAAATATGGTGATGTTGAGATGGGCAGCAAAACAAAGAGAAATATGGTGATGTTGAGATTGGCAGCAAAACAACGGTTGGAAGCAACCTCTCCTCTACTTCTCTTACTCATTCCGCAGCTGTAAATAGAAACTCTCCTTCATGGTATCTGTTGGGGATAAATCCCGCTCCTGCCAAAGTCCGGCCCGACGCTCAGCCCAATGTAACCAGTAGCCGCTGAAGAGCTTTAGCGCCAGGCGCCAGGCCGAGCCCCTACCACGGCCGAACTGCCTAGAGGCCGAACTCCCCTGCACCAAGGTCCGGGCCGAACTGCCTAGAGGCCGAACTCCCCTGCACCAAGGTCCGGGCCGAACTACCTAGCTGCCGAACTCCCCAGCGCCAGGCTCCGGGCCGAACTCCCACCGCCAGCCGAACTTCCTGACGGCCGAGCTCCTTGGACTCCAAGCGGCAGGACTTCTTCGGGAGACGGACTCCTCCCAGACGCCCGTTCGGCCACCCGAACTCCTCCCGGGTTTTCCTTTCGGACCGACTCCAGGCGAGCCCAGGCGGTCGAACTCCTCGGCAATCGTCCCTCGGCCGAACTCTACAGATGGCCGACCCTTCAGCCAGCCGAGCTCCTCCCGGGTTTTCCCTTCGGCCGAACTCTGTTACAAGCCCGAACTCCTCTGGACGAACTGTCGCCTGCAGCAAGACCGGACGGCGCCTTCCTCTCCGTACCGGACTCCATGCGGCCCACGACTCGCCAGTATGGCTCCCACGATCCACCGGACGATGCCTTCCTCTCCGTACCGGACTCCATGCGGCCCACGACGTGCCAGTATGGCTCCCACGATCCACCGGACGATGCCGTCCTCTCCGTACCGAACTCCATGCTGCCCGACGACTCTCTGCCAGACGGCATGGCCGTCACCATCAACTAAGCTCCGCTATAAAGGGACCCCTCCCGACACACTAAGGCTAAGCTCTCTGATCTCTAAGCTCTCTGATCTCTAAGCTCTTCTCCTCTTCTCTAAGCTCCGGAACTCATTCCGAGCACTCCATTACTGTTGGCCAGAGCTGACTCGAGCGTCGGAGGGTCCTGCCGGAGCCACCCCCCACCGGCTCCGGACGGGACTTTGTTTTGCAGGTCCCCGGCGGCGACTCCAGCGACCTCCGGTGACGACCAATTTCTGCACCAACAGATTGGCGCTAGAAGGAGGGCTTGAACCTTCGAGGTTCCCTTGTTCTTAAAGGAGTGCTCGGCGACCCTTCTCTTCCCTCTCCAGAGATCTTCCTTTTCTCTTTCGAAGAGAAAACGCCACCCAGGAGAGCTTCCGCATGGCGTTCGATGGCCTCTGACCCGATCCCGTCCAGGCCCGTCTGTTCCTGCTTCAGCCCCGGCGGCCTAGGTTCCACCTGCACCCGCGGTGGATGTGAAGCAGTTTGGCCTGCTTGTCCGACAGATCCGTGGCCTCACGGAGGCGTTGCAGGCTATACAGCAACCTCCGGTGGCGACTCCACCAGCAAGCCCGCCATGAGGGCGCGAGGAATCAGCCTTAAGGAAGAGCCCAATCGCCCCTAAGAGAGAAACGGAGAGCAGAAGTTCCCCCGCTGAAGCGGAATGAAGTTCGGCGCGAGGAAGGCCGAACCCACCCATGAGCCCGTCATCGAGGAAGCTCCGACAAAGAAGTGTGAAGTCCTCCCGCGGAAGCTTCCGTGGGAAAGCAGAACGAAGTTCGGCGCAAGTAAGGCCGAACTCACGCTCCAGTATGTCCCCCAAAGGAACCGCCTACAAAGTGTTCACCGGAGGCGGAACGAAGTTCGGGCAAGAAAAGCCGAGCTCCCCTCGAGCTCGTCCGAACTCGTCCGAACAAGAGCAGCAGGAAGTTCTCCCACGGCGGGTCTCGTGGGAAAGAGGAATGAAGTTCGGCTCGAAGAAAAGCCGAGCTCCCCCAAGGCTCATCATCAAGGCGAAATGAAGATCGGCACCGGCAAGGACGGAACGAAGTTCTCCCACGCCTGAAGTTCGGCATAAAGGAGGCCGAACTTCGCAGCAGATCACCCAAGTGAAGTTCGGCCGTGCTCGAGACCGCCCCAGGGCGATCGAGGCCGAACTCCCCCTCCGACAAAATTCACGAAGCAAGCAAAGCCGACCCCTGAAGTTCTCCCATGGAAAGTTTCGCGGGAAAGCGGAATGAAGCTCCACGCAAGCGAAGCCCGAACTTCTCGAGCTCACCGCAAAGGAAGCCCCGACAGAAGGGCGCGAAGAAATCCTCCTCCCGAAAGATTCCGCAGCTACGACCCGCTCCTCTAACTCGAATCCTCGACCCGCTCCTCTAACTCGAATCCTCGGCAAAGTTAAGAGCCAGCCCCCAAGACCTGAAGGACTACGGCCTCTCCAAACGTGCGCGATCAAGGAGAAGATCGGCTATAGGCACTGCCGTAACTGGAAAAGACAAGAAGGTTGGCCGTCCTCGCGGCGTCATCAACGCCACCCCGGGGAGGAGCTAGGAGCTAGCTACATCGGTGATTGTCATCCCCAGCGACAAAGTCAAGAGAAGCATGGTCCAAATTATGAAGGCCGGCATGAGATAGAGGAGGTCGTCTGGACGGAACTTGCTGCTCGAGGGAGCTCCGAGGAACAACGCCCCGTCGACCCCTCAAACGAGAATGCGCTGTCCGCGATTTCCCTTCGGTAAAATTCTCCCCTCTGCATAATATTATTTCTGGATGCGAAAACTATGCGATGACAGGAGAGCAGCAGTCAATAATCGCCGCGTTAGGAAATAGGAGGAGAACCTCGTCCTAACGCGAGCAACAAGCTCGGCCGCAGGAGATAAGATCTCCCCCGAGCGCGCACCTCGGCCGCAGGAGATAAGATCTCCCCCGAGGGAAGCTCGGCTGCAGGAGATAAGATCTCCTCCGAGCGCGCAGTTCAACCTCGGCTAGAGATAAGATCTCTCCGAGCGACCGTGAACAACCTCGGTTAGGAACAGGAGGAGAACCTCGTCCTAACACGAGCAACAACCTCGGCTAGAGATAAGATCTCTCCCGAGCGACCGAGTCAACCTCGGCTAGAGATAAGATCTCTCCCGAGCGACCGTGAACAACCTCGGTTAGGAACAGGAGGAGAACCTCGTCCTAACACGAGCATCAACCTCGGCTAGAGATAAGATCTCTCCCGAGCGACCGTGACAACCTCGGTTAGGAACAGGAGGAGAACCTCGTCCTAACGCGAGCAACAACCTCGGCTAGAGATAAGATCTCTCCCGAGCGACCGAGTCAACCTCGGCTAGAGATAAGATCTCTCCCGAGCGACCGTGAACAACCTCGGTTAGGAACAGGAGGAGAACCTCGTCCTAACGCGAGCACCAACCTCGGCTAGAGATAAGATCTCTTCCGAGCGACCGAGTCAACCTCGGCTAGAGATAAGATCTCTCCCGAGCGACCGTGAACAACCTCGGTTAGGAACAGGAGGAGAACCTCGTCCTAACACGAGCATCAACCTCGGCTAGAGATAAGATCTCTCCCGAGCGACCGAGTCAACCTCGGCTAGAGATAAGATCTCTCCCGAGCGACCGTTGACAACCTCGGCTAGAGATAAGATCTCTCCCGAGCGACCGTGAACAACCTCGGTTAGGAACAGGAGGAGAACCTCGTCCTAACACGAGCATCAACCTCGGCTAGAGATAAGATCTCTCCCGAGCGACCGAGTCAACCTCGGCTAGAGATAAGATCTCTCCCGAGCGACCGTGAACAACCTCGGTTAGGAACAGGAGGAGAACCTCGTCCTAACGCGAGCATCAACCTCGGCTAGAGATAAGATCTCTCCCGAGCGACCGTCGAGTCAACCTCGGCTAGAGATAAGATCTCTCCCGAGCGACCGAACAACCTCGGTTAGGAACAGGAGGAGAACCTCGTCCTAACACGAGCATCAACCTCGGCTAGAGATAAGATCTCTCCCGAGCGACCGTGAACAACCTCGGTTAGGAACAGGAGGAGAACCTCATCCTAACACGAGCATCAACCTCGGCTAGAGATAAGATCTCTCCCGAGCGACCGAACAACCTCGGTTAGGAACAGGAGGAGAACCTCGTCCTAACATGAGCACCAACCTCGGCTAGAGATAAGATCTCTCCGAGCGACCGCAACCTCGGTTAGGAACAGGAGGGAACCTCGTCCTAACGCGAGCGTGCACCTCGGCTGCAGGAGATAAGATCTCCCCCGAGAGAAGCTCGACCGTGGGGAGATAAGATCTCCCCCGAGCGCGCACCTCGCCTGCAGGAGATAAGATCTCCCCCGAGAGAAGCTCGGCCGCGGGAGATAAGATCTCCCCCGAGCGCGCACCTCGGCTGCAGGAGATAAGATCTCCCCCGAGGGAAGCTCGACCGCAGGAGATAAGATCTCCCCCGAGCGCGCACATCAACCTCGGCTAGAGATAAGATCTCTCCCGAGCGACCGAGTCAACCTCGGCTAGAGATAAGATCTCTCCTGAGCGACCGTGAACAACCTCGGTTAGGAACAGGAGGAGAACCTCATCCTAACGCGAGCACCAACCTCGGCTAGAGATGAGATCTCTCCCGAGCAACCGAATCAACCTCGGCTAGAGATAAGATCTCTCCCGAGCGACCGGAACAATCTCGGTTAGGAACAGGAGGAGAACCTCGTCCTAACACGAGCACCAACCTCGGCTAGAGATAAGATCTCTCCCGAGCGACCGGAATAATCTCGGTTAGGAACAGGAGGAGAACCTCGTCCTAACACGAGCACCAACCTCGGCTAGAGATAAGATCTCTCCTGAGCGACCATGAACAACCTCGATTAGGAACAGGAGGAGAACCTCGTCCTAACGCGAGCACCAACCTCGGCTAGAGACGAGATCTCCCCCGAAGAAGCTCGGCTGCAGGAGATAAGATCTCCCCCGAGCGCGCACTTCAACCTCGGCTGCAAGAGAGGAGGTCTCCCTCGAGTCGACTTCAGGTTGATGAAGACAATGTCGCCCCCGAGGAGCTCAAATCCGACCTCGACCGTAGGAGGCGAGATTTACTTCGGCTTCAACATCAGCTTCATCGACTTTAGCTGGAAACGAGTTCCCATTTCAACTCCAAACATCGACTGAAGATGAGGTCTCCCCCAAGCCTCAGCCTCAACTTCAGCGTCAATATTGGCTGGAGATGAGACCTCCCCCGAGCTTCAGCTGCAACAAATGCGGAGCCTGGAAGAAGACTTCGGCAGTCGCCTGTTTTGGTACTCCCTTCCTTCAATTTTTGAACTCGGGAGTGGGGGGGCTACTGTTGGGGATAAATCCCGCTCCTGCCGAAGCCCGGCCCGACGCTCAGCCCAATGTAACCAGTAGCCGCTGAAGAGCTTTAGCGCCAGGCGCCAGGCCGAGCCCCTACCACGGCCGAACTGCCTAGAGGCCGAACTCCCCTGCACCAAGGTCCGGGCCGAACTGCCTAGAGGCCGAACTCCCCTGCACCAAGATCCGGGCCGAACTGCCTAGAGGTCGAACTCCCCTGCACCAAGGTCCGGGCCGAACTCCCCAGCGCCAGGCTCCGGGTCGAACTCCCACCGCCAGCCGAACTTCCTGACGGCCGAGCTCCTTGGACTCCAAGCGGCAGGACTTCTTCGGGAGACGGACTCCTCCCAGACGCCCGTTCGGCCACCCGAACTCCTCTCGGGTTTTCCTTTCGGACCGACTCCAGGCGAGCCCAGGCGGTCGAACTCCTCGGCAATCGTCCCTCGGCCGAACTCTACAGATGGCCGACCCTTCAGCCAGCCGAGCTCCTCCCGGATTTCCCCTTCGGCCGAACTCTGTTACAAGCCCGAACTCCTCTGGACGAACTGTCGCCTGCAGCAAGACCGGACGACGCCTTCCTCTCCGTACCGGACTCCATGCGGCCCACGACTCGCCAGTATGGCTCCCACGATCCATCGGACGACGCCTTCCTCTCCGTACCGGACTCCATGCGGCCCACGACGTTCCAGTATGGCTCCCACGATCCACCGGACGATGCCGTCCTCTCCGTACCGAACTCCATGCTGCCCGACGACTCTCTGCCAGACGGCATGGCCGTCACCATCAACTAAGCTCCGCTATAAAGGGACCCCTCCCGACACACTAAGGCTAAGCTCTCTGATCTCTAAGCTCTCTGATCTCTAAGCTCTTCTCCTCTTCTCTAAGCTCCGGAACTCATTCCGAGCACTCCATTACTGTTGGCCAGAGCTGACTCGAGCGTCGGAGGGTCCTGCCGGAGCCACCCCCCATCGGCTCCGGACGGGACTTTGTTTTGCAGGTCTCCGACGGCGACTCCAGCGACCTCCGGCGACGATCAGTTTCTGCACCAACAGTATCCATAAACAAGCTTAACGAAGAGCAGCATCGCGTCCAGGGTCGGATTGGCGCCGGCGAACTTGCCGCAGATCGCCCAGACGAAGCGGGAAGGGGCGGCATCTTCCTCCTCCTATTCGGAAGCAATTTGGGTGGTCGACTGGATGAGGATCCGGGAAGCGGGAATTGGGGGTCAAAGGAAGGCCATGGAGGGTTCGAATCGGAGGGAAAGGGAGAGGAGGAGAGGGCGGGGGATGAGAAATGGAGGGGAATCGAGCCAGGTGGGTGGGTGGGAGCAGAGGAGGACTCTTATGGCAGAGAGAAACCCTAAACCCTAACCCTAACCTTACCCTAATCTTAGAGAGGCGGAGGTGGAATCGCGGGGAGAAACAAAAAATCGAAGGGACAGCCGGTCGGTTTCGGGTCAGATTACGAAAGATCTATACCCAAAAAAAAAGAAAAAAAAAAAGAAAAGGAGGCTGGGATAGCGGCCATCTCTTCGTTAATCAGCGATCATACTTACAGAACTCAAAAGATGCAGTAGTTCAAACCGTATATTTGCAGATTATTACAGGTTAAAAATCTATTACAGAAACTTCCTAATGGCCGGGAATGTGCCATCTTCAAGATGTGTAAAATCTTTAAATCACTTATGTTACTAAAGTTCCAATGTGGGTTATTTTTGGTTGCTGTAAGATTATGCTGTAAATTATTGTCTATTATTGCCTGCTGCATAGTTTTTTGTATTAGGGATGGTAATTAAGTTGAATCAGATCGGATCGGATCAATATGAATCAGATTAAAAAATTATCAATCCAAATTTGATCTATTTATTAAATAAATTAAAATTTTAAATTTAAATTTAATTTTTTTATTAAATAAATAATTCGATCCAATTCACTTAACTCATTATTAAATGGATTAAGTAAATTAAATAGATTAAACAATTTAAATAGATCAAATTAAATGAATCAAAAATAGGTTAATTAGATTTTAAATAGATCTTAAATGAATTAAATAGATTATATGATTCAATCCGATCTAAATATTAAATGAATTAAATAAATCTGAAATTTGAATCTAATCTATTTATTAAATAAATTAAATGGATTGAACCATTTATATTTCAAATCTGTTTAATCAAAATCCAAATCTATTTAAGATAAGTTGAACATGGATCAGATTGATGGATCAAATCAATTTTTGCCGCTTCTAGTTCTAACGTCCAACCATGTCAAGAACCTTTAGTATTTTGCAATTTGCATCATTCCTGACTTCATAACAGGTAGTTTCAACTGTAATTATATATATATATCGGCAAGACCGTCAACTATTATCTGTAATGTTGATTTTACTTCTTCAAAATAATGCTACATCATCGCTGCCTGATGGCCGTCCTGGAAAGTTAGTATATATCACTAACTGCTGCTCGGTAATTATCCAATCTAAAAGGTTTCTGTTTCAAGTGAGCATATGCACATATCACAGATTCACGCATCTTCCTGGAATGGAATGGACCCTGTATCTACTAAATATCTCCTTGCATTACTATTTCTTTATCTTACACCATCCCTTCTACTTCACCTTGTGTGATATTTTAAATATGTATTTCTATGAATGATTTAAACGCTTCATGTTTGCTTTAGTACAGTTCTGGCCTTGTTTACCCCAAAAAATTTTTAAAAAAAACTTTCTAATAGCTGAAAATAAAAGCCACCTACAGTACATACGGAGATCAAGGAAAAGAAAACTTGGCCACCCACCCAAAAAAGCTGGGATGCTGATCGGACTTGTTTGCACTACAATATCGAGCCAGTAATTTGGAAAACGGAGACCAGTCAGAGTTATTAATTTGATGAGTCATTTTAACATGTTTGGTTCGGATGGAGGGAAAAAAAAAAATAAAAGTCCGGGAAAATGAATGTAATAATTTTTTATTGATGAAAAAATTGCTCTGAAAAGTAGGAAAAAAATTTCTATATTTGATTGAAGATAATTTTATATAGAAATTATTGAGGATAAATCCCGCTCCCATTGAAGTCAAGTTCAATACTCTGCCTAATGCAATCAGTAGCCGCGGAAAAGCTTCAACGGATGGATCTTAGCCGAACTCCTACAGTCGGCCGAACTACTTAGCGGCCGAGCTCCTTGGACTCCAAGCAGTCGGGCTTTAGCCGAACCCCAGCGTCCGAGCTCCTTCGAACCCCTTCAGCCGGCCGAACTGCTTAGCGGCGGAGCTTCTCGAACTCCAAGCGATCGAGCTTTAACAGAATCCCCCAGCATTCGAACTCCTCAGCGGTCGTCCCTCGGCCGAACTCCTTTACGGCCGAGCTTCTTCCGAGCTTTTTCTTCAGCCGAACTCTCCTATAAGTTCGAACTCCTCTGGACGAACTATCGCCATCAATCTGCAACAGGCAACAAGACCGGATGATATGGCCGCCACTACTGGCGACACCACCCTCTCCATAACCAACCACATGCGGCCCACGACCTGCCAGTATGGCTATCATCATCCACCTGACGACGCCTTCTTCTCCATACCGAATTTCATGCGGCTCCAACGGCTCTCTGCCAGGCGGTATGGCCGTCATCATCAACTAAGCTCCGCCTATAAAGGACCCTACAAATATGCTAACTAAAAACTCTCTGATCTCTAAGCTCTCCTCTTCTCCTCCAAGCTTCAGAACTCATTTCGAGCACTCCATTCCTGTTGGCCAGAGCTGACTTGATCGTCGGAGGGTCCTATCGGAGCCATCTCCACCGACTCCGAACGGGACTTTATTTTGCAGATCCTCGGTGGTGACCTCATCGGCCTCCACTCCAGCGGATTCCGACGACGACCAGTTTCTGCGTCAACAGAAATATTATTAGATTTTAGATAATATTTTTACATAAATAATTTAGATTATAATTTTTTTTATTATATTTGTTGGCCATTTATGATCCATACAAATACTATTAATTTTATATAAATAAAAATATTTTTGTTAAAAAATAATATTTTTAGGTTATCTCTATTCAGTAATCTAATCTAGTATGAAAAAATAAATACCATCTCTTAGCGATATTTATTTTATTTTCTTTATCAAAAAAATAAACATGAGATCCATCATTTATTTTAATATCTTTCTTATCCATTCATCATATCAAATATAATAATCTAATAAAAAATTTATTTTCTTGTACCAGATCATCTCCAAGTAAATAAACTCAAAATATTTTTAATTAATGGCATCTTATGCATTGATGATTTTAACACATAATTCAGTGGATGGTTACAATGATCATAAATTGAGGTGTTTGCATCACTATGTATTTCTTAAAAATTATTGAAGGTTAGTTGAGATGCAATTGGTTATATATATGAATTATACATAATGATATTAATATATATAGAAACAGATTTGAATAAGATCGATTAGATTTGGACTCAAATATGATCAAGTTAAAACTGAATAATGAACATCGTATATCGATGATTTAAGCCATTGGATATTGTTGGGGATAAATCCCGCTCCTGCCGAAGCCCGGCCCGACGCTCAGCCCAATGTAACCAGTAGCCGCTGAAGAGCTTTAGCGCCAGGCGAGCCCATGCAGCCGAACCCCTTCGGACCCCATGGCCGAGCTCCTTCGGACCGACCCCAGGCGAGCCCATGCAGCCGAACTCCTTCGGACTTCCCACGGTCGAACTCCTTTCGGACCGACCCCAGGCGAGCCCATGCAGCCGAACTCCTTCGGACCCCACGGCCGAACTCCTTCGGACCGACCCCAGGCGAGCCCATGCAGCCGAACTCCTTCGGACCGACCCCAGGCGAGCCCATGCAGCCGAACTCCTTCGGACCGACCCCAGGCGAGCCCATGCAGCCGAACTCCTTCGGACCGGCCGACCCCAGGCGAGCCCATGCAGCCGAACTCCTTCGGACCGACCCCAGGCGAGCCCATGCAGCCGAACTCCTTCGACCCCACGGCCGAACTCCTTCGGACCGACCCCAGGCGAGCCCATGCAGCCGAACTCCTTCGGACCGACCCCAGGCGAGCCGAGCTTCAATGACTCCTTCGGACCCACGGCCGAACTCCTTCGGACCGACCCCAGGCGAGCCCATGCAGCCGAACTCCTTCGGACCGACCCCAGGCGAGCCATGCAGCCGAACTCCTTCGGATCCCACGGCCGAACTCCTTCGGACCGACCCCAGGCGAGCCCATGCAGCCGAACTCCTTCGGACCGACCCCAGGCGAACCCATGCAGCCGAACTCCTTCGGACTTCCCACGGCCGAACTCCTTCGGACCGACCCCAGGCGAGCCCATGCAGCCGAACTCCTTCGGACTTCCCACGGCCGAACTCCTTCGGACCGACCCCAGGCGAGCCCATGCAGCCGAACTCCTTCGGACCCCACGGCCGAACTCCTTCGGACCGACTTCCAGGCGAGCCCAAGTGGCCGAACCCCTTCGGACCGACCCTAGGCGACCGAACTCCTCAGCGAGCCCTGGCCGAACCAACTAGCAACCGAAGTCCTTCAACTTGGCCAGCCGAGCTTTCGGGCCTCTCAGCGGTCGAACTCCTCGCAACTCCCGCCGACCGAACTCTACAGATGGCCGACCCTTCAGCCAGACGAACTCCCCCAGCTTCCCCTTCGACCGAACTCCGTTGCAAGTCCAAACTCCGTTGGATGAACCGTCGCCTGCAGCAAGACCGGACGGCGCCTTCCTCTCCGTACCGGACTCCATGCGGCCCACGGCTCGCCGGTATGGCTCCCACGATCTACCGGACGACGCCTTCCTCTCCGTACCGGACTCCATGCGGCCCACGACTCGCCGGTATGGCTCCCACGATATGGCTCCCACGATCTACCGGACGACGCCTTCCTCTTCCGTACCGGACTCCATGTGGCCGACTGACTCGCCGGTATGGCTCCCACGATCCTACCGGACGACGCCTTCCTCTCCGTACCAAACTCCATGCTGCCCGACGACTCTCTGCCAGACGGCACAGCCGTCACCATCAACTAAGCTCCGCTATAAAAGGACCCCTCCCGACATACTAAGGCTAAGCTCTCTGAACTCTCGACTCTCTAAGCTCTCCTCCACATCTCTAAGCTCCGGAACTCATTCCGAGCACTCCATTACTGTTGGCCGGAAACTAACTTGACCGTCGGAGGGTCCTGCCGGAGCCACCACCCCACCGGTTCCGGACGGGACTTCGTTTTGCAGGTCCCCGGCGGCGCCCAGCGGCCTCGATTGCGGCGACCTCCGGCGGCGACGGATTTCTGCACCAACAGATTGGCGCCGTCTGTGGGAACAAGGGACTGAACCTTCGAGGTTCCCTTGTTCTTAAAGGAGTGCTCGGCGACGATTTCCCTCCCCTGCTCCGGATCTCTCTCCTCCCTCTTCAGTATTCCTTTTCTGAAAAGAAAAATGCCTCCCAGAAGAACCTCGACCCGGAGGTCGGCAGCCTCCGCGGCCCGATCCCGTTCGGGTCCGTCCGCTCCCACTCCGGCCCCGGCAGCGCAGGGCCCGCTCCGTACTCGCGGTAGATGCGGAGCGGTTCGACCTGCTTGCCCAGACAGGTCCGTGATCTTACGGAGGCGGTGCAGGCTAGTGCAAGCCACGCATTCGCGAGGTCCAGCTCCCACTCAGAGAACCGGCACCATTCCCCGGACGTCCCGGGAATCCAGCCAGGAGCGACCGATGGGCCAGCATACCCCGGTCCGGCCCTCAGGAGAGAGGGGGCAGCCGAGGGCAAAGATCCCCTGCTCGGATCCGCGGCTTAACTTCTGGGGAGAAGCTTCGCACCCCTTCCGCGAGAAGCACCTTGGGGATTAAGGATCGCAAGAGATTTCCTGGATTGCAAAGGCTACGGGAGATGGGACGGCGCATAGAAGAACTCGACCGCGTCATACTCCTCATCCTCCCGGCGTAACGATATTTGCACTGATCCTCCCTTTTCTCACCAAAAATTATGCAAGGAACAGGTACCACCGAACTTCAAGCTCCCGCATTTCGAAAGCTACGATGGGACCACTGACCCGGTCGACCATTTGGAGGCCTTCAGGACCACGATGTTACTTCATGGCGATGCTTCAGATGCCATTTTGTGTCGGGCCTTTCCCTTCTACCCTCAAGGGAGCGGCTAGGAACTTGGTACTCGGCGCTTAAGCCGGGCACCATCCTGTCGTTTCGACCAGAATGAGTCAGTCGGTTCGCGGCCCACTTCATCAGCAGCCGAACGACCGAGCAGAGGTTCAGGATTCCCTGATTGAGCGTCAAGGCAGAAGCAAGGGGAATCCCATCCGGGCTTACGTCACTCCGGTTCAACGTCGCGGCATTGGAAGTCCGGGAACCTGGACCAGTCTGTCGCGATGGCCGCACCTTAAGGGCGGCCTTCAGAAAAATAACTTGCTGTTCTCTCTGGAAAAAAAGTATCCCAGGGACTTCGCCGACCTGCTGGCTCGAGCCGAGAGATATGCCCGTGCGGAAGAAGCCTTCAAATTGAAAGATGAGGAGCTCGTCAGAAAGGACCGGCTGGCGGACGAGGAAAAGCTGGGTGAAGTTCGGCTGCACTCGCAGACCCCCTACGAAAGCAGGCGGGCCCGAAATCCTCGAACTCGCCCTGATAAAGAGGCACGAAGAAGTCCTCCTCCCGAAAGGTTCCGCCGCTATGCCCCCCTCAACGCTCCTCGAACCCAGATTCTCATCGAAGTAAAAAACCAGCTGCCAAGACCGGAAGGATTACGATCTCCCCCAAACAAGCGCGATCGAAATAAGTACTGCCTCTACCATCACGACCACGGCCACGACACGGAGGGATGCATCCAGCTCCGAGATGAAATTGAGGAGCTCGTCAGAATGGGTCGGCTGGGTAAATTCCTCCGGTACCGGCCTGAAGCAGGAAAAGATCGGCTAAGGGCGCTGCCGTAGCCAGAGACTGCAAGAAGGTCGGCCACCTTACGGCGTCGTTCACATTGCCCCTGGGAAGATCTCGGTGCATCAGCGATTCGTAGTCTCCCAGCAACAAGAACTTGCACCAAGTTGAGGAGGCCAGCATGAAGAGGTCGTCCACCCCGGAACTTATTGCCGAAGAAATGTGGAGGAACAACGTTATCACGATCTTGAAATACAGAATTTGGGGATGCGCTACTAGTAACTTCCTTTCAATAAAATTTCTTTCTTTCGATAATATTATTTCTGGATGCGAAAACCATATAGTGACAGGGAAAGAGCGGCCAACCGCGTTAGGAACAGGAGGAGAACCTCGTCCTAACGCGAGCAATAAGCTCGGTCGCAGGAGATAAGATCTCCCCCGAGCGCGCACCTCGGCCACAAGAGATAAGATCTCTCCCGAGCGACCGAACAACCTCGGTTAGGAACAGAGGAGAACCTCGTCCTAACACGAGTATCAACCTCGGCTAGAGATAAGATCTCTCCCGAGCGACCGAACAACCTCGGTTAGGAACAGGAGGAGAACCTCGTCCTAACATGAGCATCAACCTCGGCTAGAGATAAGATCTCTCCCGAGCGACCGAGAACAACCTCGGTTAGGAACAGGAGGAGAACCTCGTCCTAACGCGAGCAACAACCTCGGCTAGAGATAAGATCTCTCCCGAGCGACGAGTCAACCTCGGCTAGAGATAAGATCTCTCCCGAGCGATCCGTGAACAACCTCGATTAGGAACAGGAGGAGAACCTCGTCCTAACGCGAGCAACAACCTCGGCTAGAGATAAGATCTCTCCCGAGCGACCGTTGACAACCTCGGCTAGAGATAAGATCTCTCCCGAGCGACCGTGCCAACCTCGGTTAGGAACAGGAGGAGAACCTCGTCCTAACACGAGCAACAACCTCGGCTAGAGATAAGATCTCTCCCGAGCGACCGTCAACCTCGGCTAGAGATAAGATCTCTCCCGAGCGACCGAGTCAACCTCGGCTAGAGATAAGATCTCTCCCGAGCGACCGGACAACCTCGATTAGGAACAGGAGGAGAACCTCGTCCTAACACGAGCAACCTCGGCTAGAGATAAGATCTCTCCCGAGCGACCGTGAACAACCTCGGTTAGGAACAGGAGGAGAACCTCGTCCTAACGCGAGCAACAACCTCGGCTAGAGATAAGATCTCTCCCGAGCGACCGTTGACAACCTCGGCTAGAGATAAGATCTCTCCCGAGCGACCGAGTCAACCTCGGTTAGGAACAGGAGGAGAACCTCGTCCTAACACGAGCAACAACCTCGGCTAGAGATAAGATCTCTCCCGAGCGACCGAGTCAACCTCGGTTAGGAACAGGAGGAGAACCTCGTCCTAACACGAGCAACAACCTCGGCTAGAGATAAGATCTCTCCCGAGCGACCGTTGACAACCTCGGCTAGAGATAAGATCTCTCCCGAGCGACGAGTCAACCTCGGTTAGGAACAGGAGGAGAACCTCGTCCTAACACGAGCATCAACCTCGGCTAGAGATAAGATCTCTTCCGAGCGACCGTTGACAACCTCGGTTAGGAACAGGAGGAGAACCTCGTCCTAACGCGAGCAACAACCTCGGCTAGAGATAAGATCTCTCCCGAGCGACCGTTGACAACCTCGGCTAGAGATAAGATCTCTCCCGAGCGACCGGAACAACCTCGGTTAGGAACAGGAGGAGAACCTCCCTAACACGAGCCAACCTCGAGATAAGATCTCTCCCGAGCGACTGTTGACAACCTCGGCAGGAGATAAGATCTCCCGAGCGCGCAGCTGCAAGAGAGGAGGTCTCCCTCGAGTCGACTTCAACTGATGAAGGCAACGTCGCCCCCGAGGAGCTCAAATCCGACCCCGACCGTAGGAGGCGAGATTTACTTCGGCTTCAACATCAGCTGCATCGACTTTAGCTGGAAACGAGTTCCATTTCAACTCCAAACATCGACTGAAGATGAGGTCCCCCCCCAAGCCTCAGCTTCAACCTCAGCGACAATATTGGCTGGAGATGAGACCTCCCCCGAGCTTCAGCTGCAACAAATGCGGAGCCTGGAAGAAGACTTCGGCAGTCGCCTGTTTTGGTACTCGCTTCCTTCAATTTTTGAACTCGGGAGTGGGGGGGCTACTGTTGGGGATAAATCCCGCTCCTGCCGAAGCCCGGCCCGACGCTCAGCCCAATGTAACCAGTAGCCGCTGAAGAGCTTTAGCGCCAGGCGAGCCATGCAGCCGAACCCCTTCGGACCCCACGGCCGAGCTCCTTCGGACCGACCCCAGGCGAGCCCATGCAGCCGAACTCCTTCGGACCCGGGCCGAACTCCTTCGGACCGACCCCAGGCGAGCCCATGCAGCCGAACTCCTCGGACCGCCACGGCCGAACTTCCTTCGGACCGACCCCAGGCGAGCCCATGCAGCCGAACTCCTTCGGACCCACGCTCCTCCCGAACGCCTTCGGACCCCAGCCCGAACTCCTTTCAGACCGACCCCTAGGCGAACCCATGCAGCCGAACTCCTTCGGACCCCACGGCCGAACTCCTTCGGACCGACCCCAGGCGAGCCCATGCAGCCGAACTCCTTCGACCGACCCCAGGCGAGCCCATGAGGCGAACTCCTTCGGACCCCACGGTCGACTCCTTCGGAGGCCCAGAGCCCATGCAGCGAACTCCTTCGGACCGACCCCAGGCGAACCCATGCAGCCGAACTCCTTCGGACTTCCCACGGCCGAACTCCTTCGGACCGACCCCAGGCGAGCCCATGCAGCCGAACTCCTTCGGACCGACCCCAGGCGAGCCATGCAGCCGAACTCCTTCGGACCCCACGGCCGAACTCCTTCGGACCGACCCCAGGCGAGCCCATGCAGCCGAACTCCTTCGGACCGACCCCAGGCGAACCCATGCAGCCGAACTCCTTCGGACCCACGGCCGAACCCTTCACGACCCAGGCGAGCCCATTCAGGCCGAACTCCTTCGGACCCCACGCCGCTCCTTCGGACCCCACGGCCGAACTCCTTCGGACCGACTTCAGACGAGCCCAAGTGGCCGAACCCCTTCGGACCGACCCAAGGCGACCGAACTCCTCAGCGAGCCCTGGTCGAACCAACTAGCAACCGAAGTCCTTCAACTGGCCAGCCGAGCCTCTTCGGGCCTCTCAGCGGTCGAACTCCTCGGCAACCGTCCCGCGGCCAAACTCTACAGATGGCCGACCCTTCAGCCAGACGAACTCCCCCAGCTTCCCCCTTCGGCCGAACTCTGTTACAAGTCCGAACTCCATTGGACGAACTGTCGCCTGCAGCAAGACCGGACGGCGCCTTCCTCTCCGTACCGGACTCCATGCGGCCCACGGCTCGTCCGGTATGGCTCCCACGATCTACCGGACGACGCCTTCCTCTCCGTACCGGACTCCATGCGGCCCACGACTCGCCGGTATGGCTCCCACGATGACCGCCGGTATGGCTCCCACGATCTACCGGACGACGCCTTCCTCTCCGTACCGGACTCCATGCGGCCCACGACTCGCCGGTATGGCTCCCACGATCTACCGGACGATGCCTTCCTCTCCGTACCAAACTCCATGCTGCCCGACGACTCTCTGCCAGACGGCACAGCCGTCACCATCAACTAAGCTCCGCTATAAAAGGACCCCTCCCGACACGCTAAGGCTAAGCTCTCTGAACTCTCGGCTCTCTAAGCTCTCCTCCTCACCTCTAAGCTCCGGAACTCATTCCGAGCACTCCATTACTATTGGCCGGAAACTAACTTGACCGTCGGAGGGTCCTGCCGGAGCCACCACCCCACCGGTTTCGGACGGGACTTCATTTTGCAGGTCCCCGGCGGCGACCTCGGCGGCATCGACTTCGGCGACCTCCGGCGGCGACGGATTTCTGCACCAACAGATATGATTTACTATCTCAAAATTACTTATATACCAAAAATTATATGATTTAAAGAACTCTAGCCTATGCATCAAATGATCAAAAAAAATACATCTAATTTAATTTTATTTAAACGATCCAATTTTTGACTAATTGATGCATAAGTTAAGAATCATTAAATCATATAATTTTTTATATATAAATAATTTTGAGATATTAGATCACATTCAATAATTTAGATCATTAATATAAAATTTTTATTATAAAATTTTAATATGATTAAAATATAAATTTGATCAATCTGATTTTAGTTTAATTATATATATATAATAGTCTAGTTTAAAATTTTAAAATTTTATTCTCCTACGCCAGTCAAGTCAGCTAGCATGGGTTAAATGATGAGAATATTGATAGCAATTAAATCAAATGTTAGAAATGTGTGCGCGTTCTTTGTCGCATCTTTATCTTGGAAGGCTTATCCCGCTACTTGTCGTCCAACGGCCAACGACTTTATTGAATAAAAAAATAATAAAAATATCAAACCGTGATAATTTTTTTAAAAAAATGTATGACAACACGCCTCCTTCCGTTAACATTATCTAGATGCCTAAATTTCGGAACGGACAAAAGTACCATTCAAGTACTTAAAGATGCGGTACCAGGCCTTACTTGCGATTGTCCGATTTTTCCGTTGCAGCCTTCGTTTGGTGAGATTCGAAATAATTAGTCGTACGCAAACTTGATGTGACACTTCTCAACGTGTTGCCTGCATAATACCTACCATAGATGTCATCTTCGCCTTACAAGATCTAGGGAGACTAGGATGGGTGGACTCTGGGTGCCAGGCCTCCAACAAGGTTCCTTTTTCCCAAATATTCGATCCGAAGGGTCTCTCAGGCGAAAGTGACGTCAGAGGAGGACGGTGGTCCGCATCAGCTTGCTGTAAAATGCTCAAAAATGAAGAAATTATATCCCACTCTACTTGTGCCGTATTAGACATTGATCCGTATTGCTCGGCTTGGATTATTGTCCTCTTCACCTTGTCACAAGATTCAAATTATATTTATGTATTTGGATAGCAGGATATAATTTTTTTTATTAAAAAAATTATCAAAATATATTGCTATCTCAAAAGTTTAAAAGGATCCATGTAAGATGGATTCTTGTGAACTTTATTATTCACGGACCAGAAGCTCATTTTTTTTGTCCCTCTCAACACGTGGAAAGGAAAGATGAAGCCAAACCACATAAATCTACGAAGGAAGGTGGATGGAGGGTGCATTCAAGATGTTTGGGACCAATTCAAGATAATGGATTAATATGTAGTTATTATGGTCCACCCAAACTAGCTAAAATGAAAGGTCGGGTGCATGTGGATGCTCCGGGCTTCGAATATATAGTTGCAACTCTAGTGAATATAAAAATTCTAAAAATTGAGTAATAATCATCCTTATCAATTGACTTAAACTACTCGTGAGAGTGGTAGATAAGTTTGTGGATGCAAATTATCCGGTAATGTTTGTATACATCATTCAACAGTTTCCTATTAGATAATCATACTAATAAAAAAGAACAGCATTTTTTTCTTAGGAAATTGGGTTTCAAGAGATTGTGCTGAGTCAAATCGCAGAATGGAAAATATAGGCACCACTTCAGGGAGAGATTGGAATCATATCCCATTCTGGATGAGAGGGAGGAAAAAAAAAAAAGGGTCTCTGACAGGAGAACTAATTTTACCGTTTCCTATTCACAATAGACATGCCTACGAAATAAGTTAATTCACACATAAGAATTTTTCCGGACAATTCTTGCTATTTCTAGAAGTTGGCTGTTCTTTAGTTTCATACTACTCACACATTACTCAGCTGCCACTTTTTTGGATTATGTATGGTGACATGCATACTTTATCTGGATGTACTGTTTTTTGGTTCTTCTATACTGACGTTTTTATCTTCTTTACGTTGGAACTGGGCCTCTTTTGTCGTTATATTGTTTGTGTTGAGGCTCCGTTTATATCTTTCGTTTTTGAAAAAAAAAAAAAAGTGTTAATACACGCATTCGGCGCACCCGAAGCGCACGCCTTCTCATTAACATGGTGGAGCCCAAACAAGGTGTGGCCTGCGTATTGGTGAGGAGAGTGCAAGTTGATTGTTTTGACAAGTTTGTTGCGTGAGGTGGTTTTAACATTTAGCATTTGTTTGATTGCCTAGAAATCAAATGCATTGAGCTCTATTTGCTATGTGATATTCGCCAAAAATTGGTTAGATTTACCTTTCTTAATTTGGTACAGATAAACCTCGCTTGCAATCCTGGTGTGATGCCAATGTTTGATGTGCCATCTGAGCAATGGAACCGGTCTTGCATTCAGTTCAACTCCTTGCATCCAACACCGCTTGTTTGTGGATTTGACATGCTATGTGCTCCTCAGATCGAATCCTCGGTCCAACCATGAGCATAAGTGTGCCCGCATCAGTGCGTGACACAATCTTGGATTCGAGTCTCAATGTACTAGTTCTATAACACATGTTCAAGAAATTATTAAGATCAGATAATGGAGTAAAGGTGGTAGCCACCAATTATTAGTAACATTTTAAGGACATTTCAGGTTCATAGACCTTCTTCTTCTTCTTGGGATGCTGCTGGCTTGCACAACATCTTACGGTGCGGAATTTTATCAAGGGAGAAGGCCTGACTTCCTTTTCAATCATTTCAAGGTAGATACCTCTATCCATATGAAGGACATGGAAGTATACGTACAAAAAGAGTAGCATTAAGAAACATAAAATTCATATATCTCTTCTTCATTCTCTTCCTACCATTGATCACCATGGATGATTCATTAAATCTATATGAGATGACGCCTTCCAAAATTTATTAATTTGTTTAGTAAATAGGATAACTAATATCATGCGAGAAACTAATCAAAATCTTACATAATTTTTTTTATTGAATTTTTGCAGGTGATAACTTTCCATAACAACGTCAAAGACGGAGATGTGAGAATATATTATATTAAAATTCCTCGAGCTTTTATGTCCCGATTCCAAGCGAGAAGAATCTTTATTAGAAGAAAAAAGTACGTTTGTATTTATACTGTGTGGCAGTAAGAAGAGCAATGTGTACCATATTGACAGTACATTATGTGTGACAAAAGATTGCAAACTGATTCAATCAAGTGTGAAATTATTTTTGCTTTTGCGTGTGAAATAAACTTTCAAAGTGATGTTTACAATCTCTCATTGTTTTCACTTTCAAGGTTTGGGAAAAAAAATCCTAATTCCATCCATATCTATTTATAACAATCCATTTAATATCGTATGAATTTTCAAAATTAAAACTTGTAATTGTTTTGGGTTATGCCTCGAAATTAAAGAAGACAATATCAAGCTGAAGTGGTGCCTATATTTTCCATTCTGCGATTTGACTCAGCACAATCTCTTGAAACCCAATTTCCTAAGAAAAAAATGCTGTTCTTTTTTATTAGTATG
>QRFJ01000302.1:410127-432226 GCA_006176705.1 Cocos nucifera
ATTTTGCAAAAATCTATTGTAACTCTTGAATCATAATATATAGGTGTGGAAGAAATTAAAGAAGGTACTAAAGGGATTTCAGATAAATTTTTTTTAACCATTCAGCTTCAGAATAGATAGAATCAAGAGCAACAAGTTCAGCTTCCATAGTATTTCTAACTAAAATTATTTGTTTGAAAGATTGCCAAAAAATAATACTTCATCATAGAATAAATACATAACTAAAAGTAGATTTAACATCTAAATCGCAGAATGGAAAATATAGGCACCACTTCAGCTTGATATTGTCTTCTTTAATTTCGAGGCATAACCCAAAACAATTACAAGTTTTAATTTTGAAAATTCATACGATATTAAATGGATTGTTATAAATAGATATGGATGGAATTAGGATTTTTTTTCCCAAACCTTGAAAGTGAAAACAATGAGAGATTGTAAACATCACTTTGAAAGTTTATTTCACACGCAAAAGCAAAAATAATTTCACACTTGATTGAATCAGTTTGCAATCTTTTGTCACACATAATGTACTGTCAATATGGTACACATTGCTCTTCTTACTGCCACACAGTATAAATACAAACGTACTTTTTTCTTCTAATAAAGATTCTTCTCGCTTGGAATCGGGACATAAAAGCTCCGAGGAATTTTAATATAATATATTCTCACATCTCCGTCTTGACGTTGTTATGGAAAGTTATCACCTGCAAAAATTCAATAAAAAAAATTATGTAAGATTTTGATTAGTTCTCGCATGATATTAAGTTATCCTATTACTAAACAAATTAATAAATTTTGGAAGGCGTCATCTCATATAGATTTAATGAATCATCCATGGTGATCAATGGTAGGAAGAGAATGAAGAAGAGATATATGAATTTTATGTTTCTTAATGCTACTCTTTTGTACGTATACTTCCATGTCCTTCATATGGATAGAGGTATCTACCTTGAAATGATTGAAAAGGGAAGTCAGGCCTTCTCCCTTGATAAAATTCCGCACCGTAGATGTTGTGCAAGCCAGCAGCATCCCAAGAAGAAGAAGAAGGTCTATGAACCTGAAATGTCCTTAAAATGTTACTAATAATTGGTGGCTACCACCTTTACTCCATTATCTGATCTTAATAAATTTCTTGAACATGGTTATAGAACTAGTACATTGAGACTCGAATCCAAGATTGTGTCACGCACTGATGCGGGCACACTTATGCTCATGGTTGGACCGAGGATTCGATCTGAGGAGCACATAGGCATGTCAAATCCACAACAAGCGGTTGTTGGATGCAAGGAGTTGAACTGAATGCAAGACCGGTTCCATTGCTCAGATGGCACATCAAACATTGGCATCACACCAGGATTGCAAGCGAGGTTTATCTGTACCAAATTAAGAAAGGTAAATCTAACCAATTTTTGGCGAATATCACATAGCAAATAGAGCTCAATGCATTTGATTTCTAGGCAATCAAACAAATGCTAAATGTTAAAACCACCTCACGCAACAACTTGTCAAAACAATCAACTTGCACTCTCTCACCAATACGCAGGCCACACCTTGTTTGGGCTCCACATGTTAATGAGAAGGGCGTGCGCTTCGGGTGCGCCGAATGCGTGTATTAACACTTTTTTTTTTTTTCAAAAACGAAAGATATAAACGGAGCCTCAACACAAACAATAATAACGACAAAAGAGGCCCAGTTCCGAACGTAAAGAAGATAAAAACGTCAGTATAGAAGAACCAAAAAAACAGTACATCCAGATAAAGTATGCATGTCACCATACATAATCCAAACAAAGTGGCAGCTGAGTAATGTGTGAGTAGTATGAAACTAAAGAACAGCCAACTTCTAGAAATAGCAAGAATTGTCCGGAAAAATTCTTAATGTGTGAATTAACTATTTTCGTAGGCATGTCTATTGTGAATAGGAAACGGTAAAATTAGTTCTCCTGTCAGAGACCCTTTTTTTTTTTTCCTCCCTCTCATCCAGAATGGGATATGATTCCAAATTTATGGGATCAATGCCACAGCTCTAAGATCAATTAAACTTTTACTATTACCAAAAAGATATAAAATTCACCTCTCCGCCGAATAAGTTATCCAGGTTGAACTCCATCCTCGGATTCACCGCAGCGAGCTTCATGGATAAGAACTGTTGCAGAACCACAGAAGAAGCATAAAGAACAGAAAATTCAAAAACTCTTCGAACCACTAATTTATTCCTTTTTTTTTTTTTTCCCTCAAAAAAAAAAATGGAACTATAGAGAGCAGGGGAAGTCGAAGACTACCTCAACTTGCCTCTGGAGAGATTGAACATAGTTGATGATCTCATCGAGCATGCCGGCTTTTCCAGTGATCTTATTGCACCCGGGCACCAACTCCTGCAAATACTTCATCCTCTCACTGATCCTCTCCCTCCTCACCTACACCACAAACTAATCGGTTAAGAAAGAAAGAGAGACTGACGGAGGGAGGGGGGGTGAGGAATGCGAACAAAAAATTTTGGAGGCAAACTTACTCTCTCAGCCAAGCTATGACTATCTGTGGCGTGGCCTCGACGTGCTCTAACGTGGATGCACCCAGACTTTGCTGGCTTCATGCTCTCCTTTGAGGCGTCTCCGGAGGCTTCCTTTTTACTGTTGGCTTGTCGGCTTTCTTTTGTTGCTCCTCCTCTTTCTGTTCCTTCTTTCATTCTCTTGTCTTTCGTTCCATCCCTTGTGGTGTTGCCACACTCCACCTGCTCGCAAGGAAAGATCACTTTTATGCTCTAATTTGCATTTATGCGTGATAGCAGTTCTGACCTTGTTGGATTTTTCTTTAATTTTCAAAGAATGATTTACCTAGAACTTTAAAATTTTGAGTTTTCAAGTTCATGTTAAAAAGGTTTGACCTTTAATTATGTCATGAGAAGATTACTTTAAGAATAATGCTGATTCCGTATTTTGTTTCATGTCCATGTTGGAAAATGTGAAAGAAAACCTCGAAAATCTGAGAGGGAGAGGAATACTGAATGTTACCTTTTGGTTGGAGATATTCTCGACCTTTCTCTTCCTCGGATTATTGTCCCGTTTCTTGGTACTTGTTTCCTTCCCTGCAACAATGGCAATTGAGCTGGTAATTGGATACCTGGCATCATGAATGCCACCGTGGTCATGAATGTAGCTAGCAGTGGCGCCACTTGTGTCATGATCATTAGAGTTGTTGAGAGATTGCATTGAGGTGGGGAGAGGAACAAGATCTCCAGAGTTGCATACATAGTCTTCCATGTTGTGAATCAGTTGTTGATGTTGCTGTTGCCAATTGAGACCAGCTCTTTGTTGATCCAGGATTAACAGATTGGAAGTAGAAGCTTGAAGGCACCGTACTATCTCGCAGCTACTGAACTATATATAAGCAAAAGAATGAAAAAAAATAAGAATACTTCCTGACTCTTATTATTTTTTTCTTTTTTTTTTTTTTTTTGGTCTTCTTTATATTTTCTTAGAGAGAGAGGGGGGCGGTGCCATTATATGTAGGAGGCGTAAGTGGATCAAATGATTGAGATATAGATTGAGAGAATATAATGGATGGGGAGGATGACAGCTGTACCTCCCAGGGAGCATTGATCAGGGAGCCTCCTTCCCATCATCTATAGTTGGTCCACGGCGACAACACCGACACGTGGACGTGTCCAGGAGATCCAAGCTACAGACAGAGGTATGGTCACCGGGCACATCACCGCACCGCCTCGTTAGGTGACGTGGCGGAAGGTGGGATCCGCTCTTGTAATTTTGCCAAAATGGGGAGCATCCCGGCCCTAACAAGGTCCCCGCTTTTTTCGTGAGGCTACATAAAATGTGAAAAATCTTGATCATCGGCCTTAGTTGGTATCACATCTCCATCATTTTCGTTAAGAGCCTGCTCAGATATTTCTATATATATATGATAAGACCGGGAATCTTCAAAAAAAATCACTTCATTAACGTATATAACTTGTATTTTCCAAGAATCTATTTAAATCCAGCTCAAATTCTAGTTTTTAGATTAAAAAAAAGAAAATTTTCTATAAATTTTAATTTAGTTGATATGGTTTATACACGAGCATATTTAAATGGACTGCCCAATCCATAAATTTTATAAAATTTTCAATTTAATCTTATAGAAATAGCTAAACAGACCCTAAATATATTATATATATTATTTTTATTTTACTAATTATAAAGTTGATATCCTCTGCAGGTTCTCTCAGCAAGTTCAAGTGAGTATTAGATTTAGTTCTCTTTTCATCAATAAATATCATATAGTCTATAAACCCATATAATGGTATATCTTAAAAGAAAAATTATGAGTAAGTTCATCTATAATTAGAAAAAAAAAAGGATTTACCACTAATTTAAGCTTATGGTAGTTGAAATTATACTTATTGTACCACAACAACACCATACATATTCTCAATAGTTTAGTATATTATTTATGTACATTCTTCCTTCTAAAAGTCACCAGCTTCCTTTGGGATTTTTTTTTCTAAGTCAATGTAGATCATATATATATATATATATATATATATATATATATATATAGACTTTCTTCTCTTTTTTTCGTATCTTAAATCAAATGTTTTAGTAACCTTCTTCTTAATTTTTTGAGGCATAAATCCAAAATTGATGTCTAAAATAATTGTTATTTTTCTTGATCCTTTTGTAATTACCATTTTCCATAATTTTAAAGAATGACTCATAAACTTAATTTCCTGATAATTAAAATGATTTGTACATAAAATTTATTGATATAGATAGGGATTGCAGTACTCTTCTCCTAATCATTTAGATTTTCTTAGTTGTTAAAATTTTATTAAATAAATCAATGAGCCAGTTTAATCCAATATCTTTCATGATTTTCCAACCTCAATAAGAACTTTATTTTGCCATAATATCTTACTTTTTGCCTTTTTTCTTTTTTCAAAGCTAGCATCATTCTCCTTTTATGCATTATACAAATAAAATCTCAGCTCTTTTCTAATTTTCCTTCTTGAATAAAAATTTTTTTATTAGAATTTTCATTGCACAAGTCCTCCATTTGATGACATCTTGATCACTTACATTGTTGGATCCTTGCATAATCATCATCATCATCATTGTTGGTGTAGAAACTGATCGTCGTTGGATCTGACTGGAGTGGAGGCCGATGAGGTCGCCATCGGAATCTGCAAAATAAAGTTTCGTCCGAAATCGGTGGAGGGTGGCTCCGATAGGATCCTCCAACGATCAAGTCAGTTCTGACCAACAGAAATGGAATGCTCAGAAATGAGTTCCGCAGAGCTTAGAGAGGGAGAGGAGAGCTTAGAGTATTGAGATCAGAGATTAGAGATAGCATATCTAGAGGGTCTTTTTTATAGGCGGAGCTTGATGGTGATAGCTGCAACCGCATGCTGACGGACCGCTCGAGGTCTGATGGTGTCAGTCCCAGGGGAAGGCACCGTCTGCAGCGGATTGATGATGACCGCCATCGTTGCCTGATAGCGGATCGCTGTCGCTTGCGGCAGATTGATGATGATGGCTGTAGCTGTCTTGATACTGAGCCGCTCGAGGCCGAATGAAGGGTTGAAAGACTTCAATGTGTATCCATTTCGGAGGAGTCCGGACTTCTAAAGAGGAAGCTCCGAAGGAGTTCGATCCCTATAGGCGTCTGGCTGGAGGTGTGTGGCTAAGGCTCAATCGTAGGAAAGTTCGGTAGGAGCTCGATCGACCAAAGAAGATGTCTGGGAGGAGTCTGGCTCCTGAAGAAGTTCATTCGAAGAATGTCTGGGATGAGTCCAGCTTCCGAAGAAGTCCAACCGAAGAAAAAGCTTGGAGGGAAGTTCGGCTCTCGTAAGCATCTGGCTGGAGGAGTGCGGCTAAGGCTCGACCGTTGAGAGTTTGACCGTTGGAAGTCCGAAGGAGCTTGATCGACTGAGCAGTTCGATCGGCTATAAGGGTTCGACTAAGACCCATCTGTTGAAGCTCTTCCATGGCTACTGGTTACATTAGGCTGAGCATCGAACTAGACTTTGGTAGGAGCGAGATTTATCCCCAATACTAGCTTCCCCTACTTTCGAGTTCGAAACTCGAAAGAAGGGAGTGCAGAAAAGGCGACTGCCGAAGTCTTCTCCTAGGCTCTGTGCTGGTTCAGATCAAAGCTAGGAGGAGATCTCATCTTCAGCTAAAGTTGATGTTGAAGTTGAAGCTCAGAGAGAGATCCCATCTCCAACCGAGGTTGAGATAGGCCTCCTCTCCTACGATCGAGGTCGGAGGTTAAGCTCATCGGGGGCGACATTGTCTCCTACAGTTGAGGCTGCTTCGGAGGAGATCTCTCCTGCAGCCGAGGTCAATACGGGCGCTCGGAAGAGATCTGATCTCTGATCGAGGTTGGCTCGGTCGATCGAAAGAGATCTTATCTTTGGCCGGGGTTGGCTCGGTCTCCTATGGTCGTGATCGATGCGGGCGCTCGGAGGAGATCTTATCTCCTGCAGTCGAGTGTGATACAGGCACTCAGGGGAGATCTTATCTCCTGCAGCCAAGCTTTCGTCGGGGGAGATCTTATTTTCTTCGATCGAGATTGATGTGGGCACTCAGGAGAGATCCTATCTCCTGCAGCCGAGCTTTTCTCGGGGAAGATCTTATCTCCTGCAATCGAGCTTTTCTCGGAAGAGATCTTATTTCCTACGGTCGAGGTTGAAGCGGGCACTCGGGGGAGATCTTATCTCCTGTAGCCGAGGTCGATGCGGGCGCTCGGAGGAGATCTTATCTCCTACAGTCAAGATTGCCTCAAGGGAGATCTTATCTCCTGCTGTCAAAGTTGGTCCGGACCCTCGGGAGAGATCTTATCTCCAACAGTCGAGATTTTCTCGGAGGAGATCTTATCTCCTGCAGTCGAGGTTGCTTAGGGGAGATCTTATCTCCTGCTGTCGAAGTTGATCCGAACCCTCGAAAAAAGATCTTATCTCCTGCAGTCGAGGTTGATGCGGACACTCAGGGGAGATCCTATCTCCTACAGTCGAGCTTTCCTCGGGGGAGATCTTATCTTCTGCAGCCGAGGTTGATGCGGACACTCGGGGGAGATCCTATCTCCTACAGCCGAGCTTTCCTCGGAGGAGATCTTATCTCCTACAATCGAGGTCGTTGCGGGCGCTCGGGGGAGATCTTATCTCCTACAGCCGAGGTTGCCTCGGGGGAGATCTTATCTCCTGCTGTCGAAGTTGGCCCAGACCCTTGAGGGAGATCTTATCTCCTGCAGCCGAGCTTTCCTCGGGGGAGATCTTATCTCCTACAACCGAGGTTGAAGCGGACACTCGGAGGAGAGATCTTATCTCCTGCAGTCAAGATTTTCTCGAAGAAGATCTTATCTCCCACAGTCGAGGTTTCCTCGGAGGAGATTTTATCTCCTACAGTCAAGGTTGCCTTAGGGAAGATCTATCTCCTGCAATCGAGGTCGATGCGGGCGCTCAGACGAGATCTTATCTCCTACAACCGAGGTTGCCTCGGAGAAGATCTTATCTCCTACTGTCGAAGTTGACCCGGACCCTCGGGAGAGATCTTATCTCCTGCAGTCGAGATTTCCTCGGAGGAGATTTTATCTTCTGCAGTCGAGGTTGCCTCGAAAAAGATCTTATCTCCTGCAGCCGAGGTTTGCTCAGAGAAGATGTTATCTCCCACAGTCGAGCTTGGCCCGGATGCTCGGGGGAGATCTTATCTCCTACGACCGAGCTTAAAGGTCTTTGACCTGCTCCCGTTAGCACGAGGTCCTCCTTTAGTTCCTAACATGGCAACTATTTGACTGCTTCATCCCTGTTACCATAGTTTCTACACCAGAAAATAATAATGCGGAAATGAAGCAGCTTTACTGAAGGGATATTACTGGTAATACATCCTTAGATTCTTTGAGTTTCAAGATCGCAGAAGTATCATCCCTCCGAGCTCCTTCAGACGATAAGTACCGAGCCGAATGACCTCCACCACTTCATACGGACCTTTCCAATTAGGGGTGAGTTTTTCTTGACTCTAAGGCTGAGAGACAGCGGCTCATCGGAGTACTAAGTCTCCCACTCTGAACGTCTTGTTTCTAACTCTAGAGTTGTAGTACCGAGCCACCTTCCATCTGTATGCAGCCATCCGGATGTGGGCTTCCTCTCTTTCTTTTCCAGCAGGTCGAGGTCGACTCGGAGGTCCTGGGGGTTGCGCTGCTCGTTGAAGCCCGCAACTCACGTAGACGAGAGCTTGAGCTCGACCGGGATAACTGCCACCGTGTCGAAGGCCAAGGCGAAGGGTGTTTCTCCGGTCGGCACCCTTTGTGTAGTTCGGTATGCCTAGAAGACGTGGTAGAGCTCATCCGCCCAGGCCCCCCTCGTCATGTCGAGCCTCGCTTTGATTCCTTACAGCAGGGTCCGATTGGTCACCTCAACTTCCCCATTGGCCTGGAGGTGAGCCACCAATGTGAAGCGGTGAGAGATATTCAGCTCTTCATAGAACTCGACGAACCTTGCCCCGATGAACTGTCGCCCATTGTCGGTTATAAGGGTTCGAGACAGACTAAATCGGTAGACCAGCAACTTTCAGACGAAGTCTTGCACCTTGGCCTCGGTAATTTTTGCTAGTGGTTCGGTTTTGACCCACTTGGTGAAATAGTCGATTGCGACCAGAAGGAACTTTCGCTGTCCGAACGCCATCAAGAAAGGGCCGAGTATATCCATTCTTCATTGCACAAATGGCTAGGGGGCGCTTAGCAGAGCGAGCTCGGATGCCGGCTGTCTTTGTACGCTAGCGTTCTTCTAACAACGATCGTACTTTCTCACATATTCGATGGAATCATGGAATAAGATCGGTCAATAGTATCCTTACCGAAGTAGTCTTTGCGATAGGAACCTGGCTCCTATGTGACCTCCGCAGAGTCCTTCATGCACCTCCCATAGTGCGAGGTCGGCCTCCGAAGGTCGGAGACATCTCAGCAGCGGAAGGGAGTATGATCTTTTGTACAGCCTATCTTCATGTAAAATGTAACGGAAGGCCTAATTCCCGAGCTTCCGAGCTTCTTTCGGATTGTGAGGAAGGATCCCCTCTTTGAGATAAGCGACCAGCGGGTCGATCCAGCTTGGCTCAAATTTTATCTGTAGGACAACCTGAGGCTCCTCCGGGGTTGGGTGCTTCAGAGTCTCCAAAAATACTCCTCTAGATAGTTCGATCAGGACAGAAGTGGCCAACCTGGAGAGAAGATCGGCTCTCGCATTTTTCGCCCTCGGAATATGTTGAACGCCGAAACTGTCGAATGTCAGAGTCAAATCCCTCACTTTTTTGAGGTATCTCACCATGCTTTCCTTCCGTGCCTCGTAGCTGCCGCTAACTTGACCGACCATCAACTAAAAATCGCTGTAGACTTGAAGCCAATCTACTTTTAATTTTCTTGCTATCTTTAATCCGATGATCAGCGCTTCATACTCAGCCCCATTGTTGGTCGCAGAAAACTCGAAGCGCAGCGCATACTCGACGATGACTCCCTCGGGGCTGACCAAGATCAGCCCCGCACCAGCTCCAGCAGAGTTGGACGAACCATCCACGTGCAGGGCTCAGGAGCCTTCGGAGAGGTTGACGCTTTCCTTGAGGAGGTTCGGCTATGATAGCTCGGCTTTGTCCAGGCTCGATCCCGCTTTGGTGTCAGTCTCGATCGGTTCAAGCTCGACTTCGATCGGTATGGTGCATTCCAACACAAAATCCATCAATATCTAGGCCTTGATTGATGGCCTGGGTCGGTATTTGATGTCAAACTCCATGAGCTCGATTGTCCATTTTGTGATTCTTCCAAAAGTGTTCGCCCGGTGAATGATTGCTTTTATTGGTCGGTCCATGAGGACCGTTACGGTGTGCTCCTAAAAATAAGGTTGGAGCCTCCTGATGATAATTAGAAGAGAGTAAGTTAGTTTTTTCAACCTAGAGTACCTGGTCTCTGCATCCCTCAGGACTCGACTCATGTAGTAGACCGACCGCTGTGCCTTCGCTTCTTCCTTGACCAGCACCGCCGCCAGGGCCACTGAGGAGACAGCTAGATATAAAAATAATTCTTCTTCAAGTTCGGGCTTTGCTAGCAGCAAGGGCGAGCCGAGGTAGCTTTTAAGTTCTTCGAATGCCTGTTGGCACTCCACCGTCCAAGAGAAGTTCTTTGGTCGTCTAAGAACTTGGAAGAAGGGCATGCATCGTTCGACCGACCTTAATACGAAGCGACTTAGGGATGCCACTTTTTCGATCAAGCACTAAACTTTTTTGATCGTCCTCAGAGCAGTCATCTCTCGAATGGCTCAAATTTTCTTGGGGTTTGCTTCGATTCCTCATCTCGACACCATGAACCTCAGAAATTTTTTGGAGGTCACGCCGAAGGTGCACTTGATCGGGTTCAGCTTCATCTTGTGCCTCCTGAGTGCACCGAAGGTCTCTTCAAGATCGACGAGGTGGTCTGTTGAAGCTCAACTTTTGACGAGCATATCATCCACGTATACCTCCATGTTACGGCCGATCTGCTCTTTGAAGATCTTATTGACCAAGCGCTGGTACGTTGCCCCTGCATTTTTTAGTTCAAAAGGCATGACCCTGTAACAATAAAGACCACGGTCAGTAATGAAGACGGTCTTCTCTTCATCCTTGGGTGCCATCCGTATCTGATTATAACCAGAAAAGGCATCCATGAAGGTAAGAAGCTCGTGGCTCGAGGTTGCATCCATCAGTTGATCAATCCTGGATAGAGGATAGCTGTCTTTCAGGCAGGCACTGTTCAGCTTTTTGAAGTCGACGCATGTCCTCCACTTATTATTTGCCTTTTTGATGAGGACCACGTTCGAGATCCAGGTCGGATAATTAACCTTCCGGATGAGCCCGATCTTGAGGAGCTTGTCCACTTCCTTGGCGATCGCTTTCAAACTTTTCGGAGCATGGTGGCGCATCTTCTCCTTCGCTAGCCGATGCTTCGGATCAACGGTCAGCCGATATTCCACGACCTCAGCGTCAATCCCCGACATGTCCGTTGGGGTTCAGACGAAGACGTCTGTGTTTCTCCTGAGGAAGGCGACAAGCTGCTCCCGAACTTCGCCTGCCAAGTTGGAGCCGATCTGCACCATGTGATCCGAGTTTTCATCATTTAAGGTCACAGAGACGAGGTCCTCCATAGGCTCGCCCCGCTCCTTGGTGAGGTCGTCGTGGGCATCCAGTCCATCAACAAGATAAGGGTTGGACCATCTTCCCTCATGTAAGGCGATAGAGTAGCAGTGCCTCGCCAGAGCCTGATCTCCTCTGACCTCTCCGACCCCATGACTCATCGGAAACTTCATCTTCAAGTAATAGGTTGACACCACCGTCCGAAGTGGGTTTAGACCAGGTCGGCCTAGGATGGCGTTATAAGCGAACGAAGTCCTCACGATCAGGAAATCGACCCACGCTCTAGCCCATTTTGGATGTTACCCCGCCTCCATAGTCAGAGTTATTATGCCATCGACTGGGATGGCGTTGCCAGTGAATCCTACAAGTGGAAAATTCATAGGCCCCAAGCGATCATTTGGTAAGAACATTTTTGAGAAGGCATCGTAAAATAATATGTCGGTCGAGCTTCTATTATCTACCAAAATGCGGCGTACATCATAGTCAGCGATATTCAAAGAAATTATAATCGCATCATTGTGCGAAAATTGGATTCCCTGACCGTCCACCTCGGTGAAGGCCACGGGCTCTGCGATCCTCCACCTCTTCATCGGTCCCTCGGATCCACTGATCTTTCCTTGCTGAGGTCCCCCTGAGATGGTATTGATGATGCCAAGCGGCGGTCGATCTTCCTGGCTCTCCCCACTCGATGGTAACGCCCTTGGCCGACCCTCCCGCTCTTCAGGCCGCCTCTGCAGGAATCGACCGAGTCTATCTCGTTTGATGAGCTTTTCGATCTCATCTTGGAGTTGGACACACTCCTCGATGTCGTGATCATGGTCATGATGATAGAGACAGAACTTGTTGGGATCGCGCTTGCTGGGATGGAAATGCATCCTGTCTGACCTCGAAAGTTGTTTTCTGATTTTCATCAGCACTTAGATCTTCGGAGCGTTGAGGGGGGCGTAGTTGTGAAATCTTCGTCGAGAAGAACTTCGACACTGAGGAGAACCTTGGCGTGCTATTCCGTCTGGGCTTCCCCACCTCGGGGTCCATGGGGGAGTTCGGATCTGCCTACGATCGAAAGGGGTCCGAGAGTGCGACCGAGCTTCACTCTGCTTTCCTTCTTCGATGGTCTTGCCCGGTCCGCCAACTCGCCGCTTGCTTCCAGTTTCATCATCCTTGGCCTTGAAGGCCTCCTCTGCCCGGGCATATCCTTTGGCCCAAGCTAGCATGTCAGCAAAATCTCTGAGATACTTCTTTTTCAGGGAGAACAATAAGTTGTTCTTCTGAAAGCCGCCCTTGAGGGCGGTCATGGCGACTGATTGGTCCAGATTTTGGACTTCCAACGCGGCAGCGTTAAACCGGATGACGTAAGCCCAGATGGATTCCCCTTCCTTCTATCTGATGGCCATCAAGAAATCCAAACTTCGATGCGGTCGCCTACTACTGACGAAGTGGGCTGCGAACTATTGACTCATCTGGTCAAACGATAAGATGGTACTCGGCTTGAGCACCGAGTACCAGTTCCTGATAGCTTCCTTAAGGATAGAGGGGAAAGCCCGACACAATATAGCGTCTGGCGCACCATGGAGCAGCATCGTTATTCGGAAGGCTTCCAAGTAATCGATCGGATTGGTGGTCCCATCGTTAACTCTCGAACTGTGGGAGCTTAAAGTTTGGCGGGACCAATTTCTGCATGATTTTCTATAAAAAGGAGGGGTCAGTGCAAACGTCATTACCATGTGAGGAGGGAGTGTGACGAAGTTCTTCAATTCGTCGGTTCATTTTTAAGAGCCTTTGATCCAGGAGATCTTCACGGTCTCTGATCTCCAAGATTTTCTAGTAGAATGGGTGCGAGGCTTCACCCTTGGCCGAGCCATGATCCGAGCAAGGGCTCTCCCTCCTTTGCCTTCCCATTCTGGAGATCGGAGGTCGGGCGGCCCAAGTCGGTCGCTCCTGGATCGGACCACATGGCTTCGGAGAATTCCATGTCGATTGAGCCGGTACTGAGGCCTGCTAGTGCAGCACTGCCTGCACCACTTCCGTGAGACCACGAACCTACTAGACGAGTAGGTTGAACTGCTTCGCATCCACCGTGGCTATAGATGGGACCTGGGTCATCGGGGCTAGAGCGAGAGTGGGAGCAGATGGATCTGAATGGGATCGAGCCATGGAGGCCGTCGATCATCGGATCGAAGCTCTCCTGGGAGGCATTTTCTCTTCGAAAAAGAACTCTAGTGAGGAAGAGGAGAGATCTCCGGAAAGGAAAGAGAGAAATCATCGTCGAGCACTCCTTTAAGAATAAGAGAATCTCGAAGGTTTAGGCCCTCCTTCTAGTGCCAATCTGTTGGTGCAGAAATTGATCGTCGTCGGATCCGACTGGAGTAGAGGCCGATGAGATCGCCGTCGGAGACCTACAAAATAAAGTCCTATCTAGAGTCGGTAAGAGGGTTGCTCCGGCAGGACCCTCCGACGATCAAGTCAGCTCTGACCAATAGGAATGGAGTACTCGGGAATGAGTTCCGCAGAGCTTAGAGAGGGAGAGGAGAGCTTAGAGTGTTGAGATCAGAGATTGGAGATAGCATATCTGAAAGGTCCTTTTTATAAATGGAGCTTGATGGTGACAGCTGCAGCCGCATGCTGGCGGACCGCTCGAGGTCCGACGAAGTCAGTCCTAAGAAAAGGTACCATCTACAGTGGATTGATGGTGACCGCCATCGCCATCTGATAGCGGATCGCTATCGCTTATGGCGGACTGATGGTGATGGCTGCAGTTGTCTCGATACTGAGCCACTCAGGGCCGAATGAAGGGTTGAAGAGCTTCAACGTGTACCCATTTCAGAGGAGTTCGGACTCCTGAAGAGAAAGCTCGAAAGAAATTCGGCTCCTATAGGTGTCTGACTGGAGGTGTGCGGCTAAGGCTCGATTGTAGGAGAGTTCGGTAGGAGCTCGATCGACCGAAGGGGGTGTCTGGAAGGAGTCTGACTCCTGAAGAAGTCCGTTCGAAGGATGTCTGGGATGAGTCCAACTTTCCAAGAAGTCCGATCGAAGAGAAAGCTTGGAGGAGAGTTCGGCTCTCGTAAGCATCTAGCTGGAGGAGTGCGGCTAAGACTCGGCCGCTGGGAGTTCGACCATTGGGAGTCCGAAGGAGCTTAGTCAGTTGAGCAGTTCGATCGACTGTAAGGGTTCAGCTAAGACCCATCTACTGAAGCTCTTTCCTGGCTATTGGTTGCATTAGACTGAGCATCGAACTAGACTTCGGTAGGAGCGGGGTTTATCCCCAACAATCATCATCATCATCATCATCATCATTGTTGACATAGAAATTGGTCGTCGTCGGGATCAGCTGGAGTGGAAGTGGACGAGGCCACCGTCGAAATCTGCAAAATAAAGTTTCGTCCGAAGTCGGTGGGGAGGTGGCTCCGGCAGGATCCTCCGAAGATTAAATCAGCTTTGGTCAACAGGAATGGAGTGCTCAAGAATGAGTTCCACTGAGCTTAGAGAAGGAGAGAAGAGCTTAGAGATCAGATGTTAGAGTTAGCATATCTGGAGGGTCCTTTATAGGCGGAGCTTAATTGATGGTGACGACCATACCGCCTGGTAGAGAGCCATTGGGGCCGCATGGAGTTCGATACGGAGAGAAAGGCATCATCAGACGGATAGTGACAGCCATACTGATAGGTCATGGGCTGCATGGAGCTGGTTATGGAGAGAGTGGTATCGTCAGTGGTGGTGGTCATGTCGTCCGATTGTGGACCGTATGAGACTAGTTATGGAGAGAGTGGCATCGCTAGACTAGTAATGATGGTCATACCGTCGAGGTCCGACAGCCATAGCTCGAGGAAGCAGGCGTTGGCTGGTGGATTCGAGCATATACCAATTTCAAAGAAGCTCGGACTCCAAGAGGAGTTCGACCGAAGGGAGGCTCGAAAGGAGTTCGACTCCTGTGAATCCAAGGAGCCCGGCCGCTAAGCAGTTCGACCAGCTGAACAGGTTTGAAGGAGCTCGACCGCTGGGGGTTCGGTCCGGACGATGGGAGTCTGAAGAAGCTCGACCGTTGAGGAGTTCGATCGACTGAAGGAGTTCAGTCGGCTGATGGGGTTCGATCCGGACGCTGAGAGTCCGAAGGAGCTCGGCCGCTGAGGAGTTCGGCTAAGACCCATCTGTTGAAGCTCTTCCGTGACTACTAGTTGCATTAGGCAGAGCATCGAACTGGACTTCAGCAGGAGCGGGGTTTATTTCCAGCAATCATCATCATTATAAAGGAGGTAAGATGCTACATGGTTTTTATGTATTGTAAAATTATTTATAGAGAAGTATTAACAAATCTTCAGCAATTGAAAATGCCCAAAAGTTATCCTCTATTATGCACCACATGGTGCAATGTACAGCACGCACTATCGATCTATGATGGATGACTGCATATCGATGTATGCCATGTGGTGCAGATGCATGCAGTCATGTGCAGCTATCCATGAGGTGGTAGGCTGTGAAGAAAGAGAAGAAAAACAACCCTGCTGTTGAACCTAAGCACAGAGCATGTCCCGAGCAGCCAGTCTCTGTGCTCCGATGGAAATTTTCTACCGATTGCCAAAGGAAACTATTGGGGATAAACCCCGCTCCTGCTGAAGTTCAGTTTGATGCTCTGCCTAATGCAACCAGTAGCCACGGAAGAGCTTCAACGAACGGGTCTTAGCCGAACTCCTCAACGGCCGAGCTCCTTCGGACTCCCAGCATCCAAACCGAACCCCTTCAGTCGGCTGAACTCTTCAGCGGTCGAGCTTCTTCGAACTCCCAGCATCCGGACCGAACCTCCAGCGGCCGAGCTCCTTCGAATCCATTCAGCCGGCCGAACTGCTTAGTGGCCGAGCTCCTTGGATTCACAGGAGTCGAACTCCTTCCGAGCCCCCCTTCGGTCGAACTCCTCTTTGAGTTCGAAATTCTTTGAAATTGGTATATGCTCGAATCCACCAGCCAATGCCTGCTTCCTCGAGCTACGACTGTCGGACCTCGACAGTATGACCACCATTATCAGCCTGGTGACGCCACTCTCTCCGTAACTAGTTCCATGCAGCCCGCAATCGGACGACATGGCCACCACCACTGGCAACATCACTTCTCCATAACGAGAGAGAGAATGACTTCTCTTGACTCTGAGGCTGGAAGACGAGGCTCGTCGAAGCACTAGGTCCCTCCACTCTGAACGTCTTATTCCTAACTCTGGAGTTGTAGTACTGGCCACCTTCCGTCTTGTAGGCTGCCATCCGGATACGGGCCTCCTCCCTTTTTTCTTTCAGCAAGTCGAGGTTAACTCTGATGTCCTAGGGGTTGAGCTGCTCGTCAAAGCCTGCGATTCGTGCGGACGGTAGTCGAAGGTCAATCGGAATAACTACCTCCGTGCCGAAGGCCAAGGCAAAGGGTGTCTCTCCGGTCGGCATCCTTTGAGTAGTTCGGTATGCCCAGAGGACGTAGTAGTGTTCGTCCACCCAAGCCTCCTTAGCCCTATCGAGTCCTGTCCTGATGCCTTGCAGTAGGGTCCGGTTGGCCACCTCAGCCTCTCCATTGGCCTGCGGATGAGCCATCGATGTGAAGCGGTGAGAGATGTTCAGCCCTTCGTAGAATTCGACGAACCTTGCCCCAACGAACTGCCATCCATTATCGGTTATAAGGGTTCGGGGTAGGCCAAACCGGCAGACTAGTAACTTTCAGATGAAGTTCTGCACCTTGGTCTCGGTGATCATTGCTAGTGGTTCGGCTTCGACCCACTTAGTGAAATAATCGATCGCGATCAGGAGGAACTTTAATTGCCCGGATGCTGTTGGAAAGGAGCCGAGTATGTCCATTTCCCAATGCGCAAATGGCCAAGGTGCGCTGAGTGGAGCAAGCTCGGATGCTGGCTGCCTTTGCACACTGGCATTCTTTTGACAGCGGTCGCACTTCTTCACATATTCCACAGAGTCGTGAAACAAGGTTGGCCAGTAGTACCCCTGCCGAAGTAGTTTTTACGACAGGGACCTGGCTCCTACGTGGCTTCCGTAAAGTCCTTCGTGCACATCCCACAGTGCGAGGTTGGCCTTTGAAGGTCGGAGGCATCTCAGCAATGGAAGGGAGTACGACCTCTTATACAATTTGCCTTGATATAAAATGTAGTGGGAGGCCTGATTCCTGAGCTTTCGAGCTTCTTTTCGGTCGTAAGGAAGAACCCCCTCTTTAAGGTAGGCGACCAATAGGTCGATCTAGCTGGGCTCGAATTTCATCTACAGGATGGCCTGAGATTCCTCCGTGGTTGGGCATTTCAAAATTTTCAAAAATACTTTTTTGGGTAGTTCGGTCGGGACTGAAGTGGTCAACTTGGAGAGAAGATCGGCTCTCACATTTTCTACCCTTGGAATATGTTGAATGCCGAAACTATTAAAGGCCGGGGCCAAACCTCTCACTTTTCTGAGGTACCTCGCCATGCCTTCCTCTCGTGCTTCGTAGCTGCCGTCGAGTTGACCGACCATCAGCTGAAAATCGTTGTAGACTTGAAGCCAATCTACTTTTAATTTTCTTGCTATCTTTAATCCGACGATCAGCGCTTCATATTCGGCTCTATTATTGGTCGTGGAGAATTCGAAGCATAGCGCGTACTCGACGATGACTCCTTCGGGGCTGACCAAGACCAGGCTTGCATCAGCTCCAACAGAGTTGGACAAACCATCCACGTGCAAAGTCCAAAAGCCTTTGGGGAGGTTCGACTGCGATAGCTCGGCTTTGTCCAGACTCGATCTCACTTTGGTGTTGGCCCCACTTTATCCAAGCTCGGCTTCGATCGGAATGGTGCATTCCACCATAAAATTCGTCAATATCTAAGCCTTGATCAACGGCCTGGGTCGGTAGTTGATGTCGAACTCCATGAGCTCGATTGCTCATTTCGTGATTCTTCTGGAGGCATCCATCCGGTGAAGAACTGCTTTTATTGGTTGGTCCATGAGGACCGTTATGGTGTGCTCCTGAAAGTAAGGTCGGAGCCTTCTTACAGCAATTAGAAGAGAATAAGTTAGTTTTTCTAATCTAGAGTATCTGGTCTCTGCATTCCTCAGGACCCGGCTCATGTAGTAGATCAGTCGTTGCGTCCTTGCTTCTTTGACTAGGACTGCCGCCAGGGCCATCGAAGAGAGAGAGCTAGATATAGGAATAATTCTTCTCTGGGTTCGGGCTTCGCCAGCAGTGGGGGTGAGCCGAGGTAGTTTTTAAGCTCCTCGAATGCCCGTTGGCACTCCGCCATCTAGCAGAAGTCTTTCGATCGTCTGAGAACTTAGAAGAAGGGCGTACATCGTTCGACCGACCTTGAGATGAAGCAATTTAGGGATGCCACTTTTTTGATTAAGCGTCGAACTTTCTTGATCGTCTTCGGAGCAGTCATCTTTCGAATGGCTCGGATCTTCTCGAGATTTATTTCAATTCCGCGTCTCGACATCATGAACCCTAAAAACTTTTTGGAGGTCATGCCAAAGGCGCATTTGGTCGGGTTCAGCTTCATCTTATGCTTTCTGAGTGCACCGAAGGTCTCTTTAAGATCGACGAGGTGGTCTATCGAAGCTCGACCTTTGATGAGCATATCATCCACATACTCTTTCATGTTGCGGTCGATCTACTCTTTGAAGACCTTATTAACCAAGCGCTGGTAAGTGGCTCCTGCATTTTTGAGTCCGAACGGCATGACCCTGTAACAATAAAGACCACGATCAGTAATGAAGGCGGTCTTCTCTTCATCCTCGGATGCCATCCGTATTTGGTTATAACTAGAAAAGACATCCAGGAAGGTGAGGAGCTCATGGCTCGAGGTCGCATCCATCAGCTGGTCGATCTTGGACAGGGGATAGCTGTCTTTCGGACAAGCCTTATTTAGCTTTTTGAAGTCGACACACATCCTCCACTTATTATTCATCTTCCTGACGAGGATCACATTCGAGACTCAGGATGGATAATTAACCTCCCGGATGAGTCTGGCTTAGAGGAGCTTGTCTACTTCTTCGGTGATCGCTTTTTTCCTCTCCGGGGTGTGGTGGCGCATCTTTTCTCTTATCGATCGATGCCTTAGATCGACGGCCAATCGATGCTCCATGACTTCGGCGTCAATCCTCGGCATGTCTGCTGGGGTCCAGGCGAAGACGTCCGTATTTCTCCTGAGGAAGGCGACGAGCTGCTTTCGAACCTCATCCGCCAAGTTGGAGTTGATCTGCACAGTGTGCTCCGGATTTCCATCATTTAAGAAAATAGAGACGAGGTCCTCCATAGGCTCGCCTCGCTCCTTAGTGAGGTCATCGCGGACATCCAGGCCGTCAACAAAATATGGATCGGATTGTTCTTCCTTATGTAGGGCGATCGAATAATAGTGCCTCATCAGAGCCTAATCTCCACTGACTTCTTCGATCCCACGATCCGTCGAAAATTTCATCTTCAAATAACAGGTTGACACCACCGTCCGAAGTGCATTTAGACTAGATCGGCCAAGAATTGTATTATAGATGGACGGAGTCCTCACGATCAGGAAGTCGACCTACGTTTTGGCCAATCTTGGGTGTTGCCCTGCTGTCACAGCCAAAGTTATCATGCCTTTGACTGGTACGGTGTTGCCAGCGAATCCTACAAGTGGAAAGTTCATAGGCCTCAAGCAATCCTCGGATAGTGATATTTTTGAGAAGGCATCGTAAAATAATACATCGATCGAGCTTCCATTATCCACCAAAATGCGGCGTACATCATAGTCAGCAATGTTTAAAGAAATTACAACTACGTCATTATGCGAAAATTGGATCCCCTGGCCATCCACCTTGGTGAAGGTCACGGGCTCCATGGTCCTCCACCTCTTTATCGGTCCCTCGGATCCACTGGCCTCTCCTTGTTGAAGTCCCCCCGAGATAGTATTGATGATGCCAAGAGGCGATCGATCTTCTTGCTGGTTTTTTCCACTTGACGGTAATGCCCTCAACCGATCTTTCCGCTCTTCAGGTCGTCTCCATAGGAATCGATCAAGTCTACCTCGTTTGACGAGCTCTTTGATCTCGTCTTGGAGCTGGATGCACTCCTCAGTGTCATGACCGTGGTCATGATGGTAGAGGCAGAACTTGTTGGGATTACATCTGTTGGGATGGAAATGCATTCTCTCTGATCTTAGAAGTCGTTCCTTGATCTCCATCAGCACTCGGGTCTTCAGGGCGTTGAGGGGGGCATAGTTGTGGAATCATCGTCGGAGAGAACTTTGGCGTTGGGGGAAATCTCGGCGTGCCCTTCCATCAAAGGTTCCCTACCTCCGAGCTCGAGGGAAAGTTCGGGCTCGCCCGCGACTAGGGGGAGTCCGAGAGCGCGATCAAGCTTCAGTCTGCTTCCTTTCTTCAACGGGCCTGCTTGGTCCGCTGATTCGCCGCTTACCGCTGGCTTCGCTGTCCTTAACTTCGAAAGCCTCCTCTACCCGGGCATAACTTTTGGTCCGAGCCAATATGTCCGCAAAATCCCTAGGATACTTCTTCTCCAGGGAGAACAGCAAGTCATTCTTCTGAAGACCACCCTTGAGGGCGGCCATGGCGACTGACTGATCCAGGTTTCGGACCTCTAATGCGGTAGTATTAAACCGGATGACATAAGCCCGGATTGGTTTCTCCTCCTTCTGCCTAATGGCCATTAAGGAATTCGAGCATTGATGTGGACGCCGGCTATTGATGAAGTGAGCCACGAATTGTTGGCTCATCTGGTCAAATGATAAGATGGTACTCAGCTTAAGCATCGAGTACCAATTCTTGGCAGCCCCCTTAAAGGTAGAGGGGAAAGTCCAGCATAAGATGGCGTCTGACGCGCCGTAGAGCAACATCATTGTTTGAAAGGCTTTCAGGTGGTCGATCGGATCGGTGGTCCCATCGTAACTCTCGAGCTGTGGAAGCTTGAAGTTCGGCGGGATCGGCTCCTGCATAATTTTCTACGAAAAGGGGAGGTCAATACAAATGTCATTACCACGGAAGGAGGAAGTGTGATGGAGCTCCTCGATTCGTCGGCTCATTTTTAAGAGTCTTCGATCTAAGAGGTCTTCACGATCTTTAATCTCCAAAGTCTTCTAGCAAAACGGGTTAGAGGCTTCCCCCTGGGTCAAGCCACGGTTCGAGCAGGGGCTCTCCCTCCTTTGCCTCCTCCTTCTGGGGATTGAAGGTCGGATAGCCCAAGTCGGCCATTCCTGGGCCGGACCGCATGGCTCTGGGGAGTCCCACGCCATTTGAGTTGGTATCGGGATCTGTCGGTGCATGGCCTACATCGCCTGCACCACCTTCGTGAGGCTATGAACCTGCTGGATGAGCAGGTTAAACTGCTCCACATTCATAGATGGAACCTGGGCCACCCGGGTTGGAGCGGGAGCAGATCGATCGGAAGGGGATCGGGCTGCGGAGGCCGTCGAGCGTCGAGTCGAAGCCCTCTTGGGAGGCATTTTCTCCTGGGGAATGAACCCTAAAGAGGAAGAAGAGAGATCTTCAGAGAGGGGAGAGAGAGATCATCGTCGAGCACTCCTTTAAGAACAAGGGGACCTCGGAGGTTCGGCCCTTCCTCTAGCGCCAATCTATTAATGTAGAAATCGATCATCATTGGGATCAACTGGAGTGGAGGTGGACGAGGTCGCCGCTGGGACCTGCAAAATAAAGTCCCATCCAGAGTTGATGGAGGGTGGCTCCGGCAGGACCCTCCGATGATCAAGTCAGCTCTGATCAACAGGAATGGAGTGCTCGGGAATGAGTTCCGCTGAGCTTAGAGAAGGAGAGGAGAGCTTAGAGATCAGATGTTAGAGTTAGCATATCTAGAGGGTTCTTTATAGGCGGAGCTTAATTGATGGTGATGGCCATACCGCCTGGTAGAGAGCCGTTGGGGCCGCATGAAGCTCGGTACGAAGAGGAAGCATTATCAGATGGATAGTGACAGCCATACTGATAGGTCATAGGCTGTATGGGGTT
>QRFJ01000302.1:1763835-1938835 GCA_006176705.1 Cocos nucifera
AAAAACAAACAACTCATCTACTTGGAAAGGCCACGGTTTTCTTCTTCGCAAGACTTTTGGGATTAGAAAATGGGCTTATGCTTTTTTTTTCTATTTTTCTTTTCAAAATAAATGAGGAGTAATGGAGTATTATTACATCAGTGGAGGGTGAGGAAAGGAGAGGAGTTACAGAGGAGAAAATGCACAGAAGGCTACAACAAGGAAGGGTGATGGCGAGAAACTGTTATCAGTAAAGGGTAAAGAAATCAAAATAACAGGATACCTGACGCCAAAAGAAAGACGAAGAGATCAGAGACCAAAAGAAAAAAAAAATTTCACCGCTAGAGGAAGGGCTTGAACCTTCGACCTTGTGGTTAACAGCCACACGCTCTAACCAACTGAGCTACTCCAGCTGCACTTGCATTAAGGAATAATATTCTTAAAAAGCTATGGACCATCTTGCCAGTCCATCTTTCCCGTATGCACCATACATCCGTCTTATGCTGATTGTGTTTGACGATGTTAAAAGTTTTGTTTTGTTTTGTTTTTTATTTTTATTTTTTATGCTTAAATCTAACCCTCCATTATTCTCAAACTAAATTACAAAATAATATGAATTTGCCAGTAAGTACTTTCAACCACTTATAACTAAAACAAGTTTTGCGTCACAAATTGCTTTCAATACTCCACTTATATCACGAAAATATTGGAAAATTCCTCCAAACCCGCAATGTAGATATCTGTTGGTCAACACCTTGCTGTCTGATCCTGAAGTCCACTAAAGAAGCCTAAATTGCTCCAGCAGGTGGCAGGAATGATATGACTAATAATTCAACAGCCTCTTTGGAGAGAATGGCAAAAATGCCTCCCCTTGACTGAATGAATTGGAAAAATGATACATAAACTCAGGTCTCAAGAGGCAACATGGACTGCAACACTTCCACCAACAACAATACCCTTCACCATCTGCCCCACCTCACCTGTCCTCACCCCACCAACCCTCTCCCCTTGGCTGAGAATGAATCAAAACTAGTGCATCATGTCTCATGATCCAATCATACAAGAGATGGATGTGCATGGAGAAAAATTTAGTACTCTTAAGATACACATGTTGTCCATTGATAGGGCTACCGCTATATTTTTGAGAAATAGAAAACTTATTTAGCTAACTAATACTTGTGTTTTTTTCTTTTTTCTTTTTCTTGGATAAGTACCAATAATGCATAATTTGTAGGCGTGTTGTTGGTTCTTACACCATAGCAAGCTTGTCCTGCATTGAGACACCTTAAAACTTTAATGTCCAAGGAAACAATTACCTTTTGTTGTTTACTGTAGTCCAAGGCCAAAATGAAAACACAACTTGGATATCGATATTCATATTTGATGCAATTGTCACTTTCTAATAATCAGACAGTAGCTTTATTCCCATAGTAAATGAGAGTATCAAACTTTGGCACCTATTGCATGCATGGTAAATGAATCCACATCTTGGGTGTTTGAATCATGGTGGATATCTAGAAGGTGCTCCTGCTCAATGTGAAAGGATTCAACTATGGGAAAGAATTAAAAGATTATGACTCATGCAGCTGAACATGAGTATGAAACAGAGATATGGCAATGCAAGGATTAAGTAAAAATATATTTGAATATGTAATCTTATTTCTGTATTAGAAGGCATTACTTGCTAGATTCGGTTACCTAGTTAACTAGTCTGAATCATTTATTCACAAGTATCTCAATCTTGGAATGAAATGCATTGCTATTGCTTTGTTTCTTGTTATCAGCCTTCTTTCTACGGTTCTCCTTGAATTCTAACTTCTGCTGCTGAATACACATTGCAGTCTTTGTTACTATTTACAAATGTTTAGATCCAACAAAACTCCAGGCCTTGTATACTCCCACCACTAGGCATCTTATTTCCCCAGCCCATAAAATAACAACCAGCTGCATCCACATGCTGCCTTCAATAGTTATCCCAATAGCTTGGCTCCAAAAGCATTGGCAAAAATTTTAGTCACCACAACAACAAAAAGGTCTTAAAGAAGGGCCTATTAGTTTCAAAGTCATAAAATGCAACCACAGGAGATGTTGCTCAGATTAATGGCGAATGGATGTTCCTTCTTCCATGATAAGAGGTCGATTATTTTTAAGAGGATCTCTTTAATACTCTAGCTCTCATTCTTCCATCAACAAAATAAAGAAAGAAATTAAAATCAAGCAACATTTTACTTCATAAAAAAGCGTACCCCTATATATGATACAAAGGAGGAAGGAAAACATAGTGACTAGCGAACAGATACATAGAGATAAAGTCAGAAACAAGGCATACATTTTAACCAACTACATACATCCTAACCATTTCTGCTTCCTAGATATGCTCCTGAAAAATGAAGAACTCTTTGTTATCTTACTCAGTGGTTTATCTGTGAATCTAAAAAGATTATAAGTAAAACCACCAGTCAAAGTCCCTGGTATGGGTCTGAGAATGTAGATGGCTGATCCTAGGCTCCTTGCAATGAGAGAATGTTTATGGATTTTGAAGGATGAGGAGATTTTATAGGAGTTTTTTTTTTTTTTTGGCAGAAAGTTCACGGAAGACTTTAACAGTAGACATATGAAATTGTGGTTTACAAGCATTTTAGTGTCAAAAATGATCCATGCTACCATTTTTACGCATAACTTTAAAACAAGATTAATGCCATTGCTATTTTCATTCACTTGAGAAAGTTCAGTGAGAGAGATGGTTAATAAAAGTTTTCGGAACTAATAAACAAGGCAACAGAAAAGAAATGCATGAACTGGATTTACATTACCTTCAAGCACAACCTATAGATATGGAAGCCTCCTATCAGCATTAGTTTTTTGGTGACAAAAAAAAGTATGAGGTGATAAATTTTACAACATAATTAGAAGCAAGAAGAAAGCTTGACTTGGTTCAACCATTCACAAATGTTTGAAATGGATCTTGTGCTATTACAATGTTCAAAACACAAGAAACAACCTGGTGAAACAAACATATTCTATTGCACAAAGAAGCTGAGTGTTTATTATTCTGCAACACTTCATGCACGGCACCACACAAACATGAAAGACAACAACCATAGGATCTACTAAATATCAACAATATCACCAGTCACCTGATACCATCGTGGCCTGGACTGGCATCATCCTACTATCTTATTTCCTCTATTTTTTGAATCTGTTTCCTATAAAAGGACAGCAGATGGTAAACCAAAATAAAGTGATCGATCATTTTGATGAGACTTCAGAAGGGTGGTTGACAAGAGGCAGCTCGGTTGGAGTGCGCACGAAAGCCCTTTGCTGCAAATGCTTCCAGCTCTGCTCCCTACTGACCTGCACCATCTCAGCCAGCATCTTCTTCGCCTTACCAGCACAATCCTCACCATCTATCTCAGATGCAATATTACTCACTATGTCCTCAAGAGTGTCTGCCTGCAATTCTGACCTCGAATATGGAGAGTTCCTCAATAACTGTAGGAGTACACGAGCTTTTGATTTAGACTTGGGTGTCCCCTGAACAGTGAGCTCAAGAAGACCAGGAATCACACCTTCTGCAAGAATTACTTCCCTAAATCTACGGCGATCACTTTCACACATTTTCAGGAGGGCTCCAACCGCATACTCCCTACTCTGGGGAGAGCCTTCCTCGAGAACTTCAACTAATGTGAGAACTCCACCTTCCTCAGCTGTCAAAGCAGTCCTCCCCTCATCAAAGGCCACCAATGATTCCAAAAGGGCACTGCATTTTTCAGCTGTTTTAGAGGATTTCTTGCAGCCCTTCAACAAGTTGACCAGAGAGGTGATAGGTCGGACTGAGAGGAGGGTGCCAAGATTAACTGGAATCGTGGAGAGATTGTAGAGAGCCATAACAGCATCAAACTTTGCTTGTGGGTTTCCATCTCTAAGGATTCCTACAAGGAGGGGAATGGCACCAGCTGCACTGATGGTGGGTTTGTTGATGGAAGAGGCAGAGAGGGTAAGGACAGCAGCAGTGGCATACTCCTGTAAGCTTAGATTTGTTGACCGCAGGAATCCAATGAGTGGCTCAAGCGCACCAGCATCCACTATCTTTATCTTGTTCCTGTAAATTTAAAGTTCACATTGAATTCAGTAAAGATTTTATACAAATGTGATTGGTGTTACTTTATAAATCATTTAGCCAGTTAAAAGACCGTGCAGAAGTCTATAAAAATTCTAATGAGAACTCCATCATCACGACAAATCCGTGGATATAATTTTTATGGAACTCAATATTGAGATTATTGTGGTCCTCAGACAGAACCCAGCATAATTATCATCACAGCTTTTAATTATTGGAGTTCACCAACATATGCAAATGCAGAACATAGAGAGTAGTTGAGTATAAACAAGTGTGAGAAGTTAGACAATTTGGGAATGTACCAATTAAGCCTTCCTTTTTCTCCTGTTGAGAAGAAGTTAAGTCTAATGATATCATTAAAATTATGCTAAGAATTTTGTCACCTTGGCCTTTGAGTTTTTTCAACTACACATAAGAGTATCTGTGATGTTACCAAAGTTTGTCAAGAAAACCATCTTTCGAACAGAGAAAGTTTACATTGACACATTCTGGTTTTGAATGCCTGGCGCTAGTCAGCCATCATTGCACAGGTCAATGAATCGGCATACTACGACTTAGCAACAACAAGGAGTTGCCTTTCTCGGACACGGTCCAAAACCAAGCTAAAGGACATAAATGGATGGACGATAGTAGAATTGCATGGACATGATTTTTCAGTGACTTATTTTTACTTCACCACCAAAAACGTGCCATATCACATCCATTAGGCTAAATGATTGAGGTATGACCCAAGAAAGCCTGCTTTGATACATTATAAGAATAGGTGCCGAAATCTAAGTGAAGGGAAATATGGGAAGACAAGGACCTGCAGTAAAAATTAGAAGGCCAGCCAGCTGGTAGCAAGATCTACCTTGGTTGTTCAACTTTCGTGCATGTATCATGGTAGCAAGAAATAAACATCGAAATGATTTCCAGATAAAGAGGTAAGAATGCAGTCGATGATAAAAAGGACAAACTATAGGCCAAAGAGCTGATAAAAAAATGAACCCAATTCACATTAATTAATAACTCCGGGATTCTTTAAAGTACAAACTGTCTCATGAGTTGAAACTCACTTTCTATCTCACAGTTCAGGTGGCTATTAATAACTTCATCAACTACATGCACACAAACAGTGGCATACTTTATGTAACTAGAAGATAATTGGTGGAACAAGAGAATATCTTTTCTAAATTATAAACAGCATGATTATAAGGTGTGCATGAACATCTCTCAAATTATAAAACCAGGACACATAATGATCCTTGATTCACGATGCTGAGAATGTAGAGAGATAGAGAGCAAATCATACGCATGTAAGATAGGCATACTAGATGGAGATGCACTGGAATGCCATGTGACTCAACAAGCCTGTATGCCTAAAAGATTTGTGGTTGCATCCTGATGTCATGGCAAGAATGGTCTCCCATAAATTCAACAAAGTCGGTTGGTGAAAAAGAAACCTTCCAAATTAGTGAGATAGGGTGACCTCTTAAAATCAAGGACCAAGGTTGTTAAGATTGTAAGCCCATAAACGCATAATTTTTATAGGTATCTACATGCCAAAGCAACTTGTTTAAATGGAAAATAAGTTGACTCTTTTTTTCCACTTTCTCTCCTCTTTGTTATTCTGAATGCTTTCATATCATAATGATACCAAAAGATGATTGTTTTTTATTCATCACCATCTTGTCTTTTTCTCTTTCCTTTGCAAGTCTTCTTCAATGCTACCTACATGCTCACGTCACTAGGGAGACTTTTGGAGCATATAAGTCAGACCTCTCTCTCTCTCTCTCTCTCTCTCTCTCTCATGCACATATACATACACAGGGAATGATTAGTCTTGAACATCATGACACCTGTTCTCCAACAACACTAAAGGAGACAACCCTTTCCAAAGACTTGGCAGTTGTGACAACCCAACACCTCACATACTCCTTCCATTTAAGTCCTAACGTCCTCATTCACAAGTATCATAAATCTAAACACAAACACCATGATCAACACATAGTCAGTCCTATAGATCCATATTGCAGTGTCTCCTAATCCATATAGGCTATTTGTCGGGTCTGCTTTGATACCATACGTAATAACCCAGAACTTCATCCAAAAGACTAGTCGGAAGATATTATTTAGGTTCATTAGTCCTATAGAAGTATCAAAGGTCTATTTTATATATAGCCAATACAGAACTAAATACATGGCTGCATGGGACCTTACAATGATAGCATAATCCTTGTGATAAATATCAGCCCCCATCAAATTCTTTGGGATGTAGGTAAATTGATTAGGCCCTGCACGTTGTGCAAGGACTAATAGCATGTCCTATAAGATGTCTTCACCAAATACTCCTCAATAATATAATTTAACCAAAATGAAAAAAAATAAGAATGAGGGTTCCAGTTGGGAAAGTCACTGGGTGTTGGATATCAGTGACCTGGGTTCTACCACCCTCGCCCCGATTTTGGCCTACCCATTCTCATGCTGAAAAAAATGAAATGAAATGAAATAAATAAAGCAATTTCATTATAAGAATTAAACCTATCCTAGATTACATAAGAACAACGCAAAGGTCTATTCCCCTTGACTAAAACAAACAGGACAAACATAAGATAAAGTTCGAATATACGTGATTATAGAACAAAATATAAAAAGATATATTTTCCCAATGAAGAACACCAAAGATTCACATAAAAAAAAAAAAAGAACACCTTAAAAAAAAAAAAAAAAAAATCAAAGCTCGCACCTTTCGTCCCTGACGGCGAGATTCAGAAGGGCAAGTATGGCGGCCTCGCCGGAATCCGGGTCCCCAGACTGGAGCATCGATACGAGGGGCTCGATGGCGCCAGAGAGCTGCCGCCGGTGCTTCGACGATGTCTTCGTCAGCCGCCGGATCTCCCTCGCCGCCTGGATCCGGCACTTCACGTCCTCTGATCGGATCCGCTCCACGATCCCCTGCGCCTCCGCCTCCTCGCACCACCCAACGCCCACCCCGACGGAGACTCCACCGGAGACCCGGGCCTCCGACGACGCCATACCGCTCCCCGGATTCGTCCCCCCTCTCCTTCTCTCTCTCTCTCTCTCTCCCCGCCCCTGGAGCGGCGAGCGGAGCCAGGGGAGGGAAGAAAGAGCCCCCGGGGGGATTTATATGAGATAACGGTCGAACATAACGGCGCCGACGATTCGCCCGCATTCCGTTAGTCATCCGGACGTTGCTCATCTTGTGTCGCGTAGCTGACGGCTTGCCTTGACTAGCTTGACCGAAGTTCTACCATTGTCTTCGTTCGGGAGTTATGGACCCTACAATGAGCATCACACGGCTGGCAGTTATTGAAGGACTCCAGATCTGGAGGCTCCTCGGGTGTTCCATTAAGGGGGTTAAGGTGTGCCCCACATGAGAACCGTCGAACGATGCCACGTTGATTGCTGTGGACCATCCGTTTGTGGTGGGTAGTCCCCGTTGTCGCCTGATGTGGATCTCGACGGTCGACGCGTCATCAGGTGTACCTCACGGGGTCCAAAGAGGCTCGAAGCGACTCCCTTCGGTATGACATCTTGATCAGGATCGGACAGCTGCGGATATCGTAAACTTTGTGGGTCCTTTTTTTGGAATGCAACGAGAGAGAGGATTTCGATATTTTAGGGAATATTCTTTGGTTTGATGAGCACGAACTCCAGGTGACTTTTTTTTGGTAATTAGCCCCCAGGACCCAGGTGACTTTGCCGTCGTGGGAGAAGTGATCAAAGTTGGTCTCCATCTCAGCTATGCAAAGATTCTTTTTTACTATTTTGGGTTTTTCACGTTTACACAGTCCAAGATTTTTATACGTAATCTACAGTTGTACCATCAATCCTTTTTAGATTATTAAATTTACTACAAGAAATAAGGATAAGCGCGTCTCCCCTCCTTGGCCTAAAAGTATATTTATTAAATTATATAATTTAATTATGTGAAGGATAATTTTTAGCTCTGTATCTTCACGGTCTATATTGCATGAATCAAATTCTAGTGTTTGTCCTCCCTTGCGAAGAAAGAGGGGAGAGATTCAAACAAAGCTGGTAAATAATTTCATTCAGCTTTTAAAATTTATCTCATAAATATAAAAAATAACTGTAAGAAGTCATATTGAAAAAAATATTATCATATCACACTAAGGTTTGGGCATTTTATAAACAAAGTTATCATAGGATAGATAGTCATGGCTATCATTGGTGATACTGAAAATTATCAATAATGTTGTGAAAATCATCAACAATGTTGTAAAAATCATTAGCAAGGATCTATAACTATAAAGTTTTTTTTGTTATAGTTATGGTGTGAAAATTATCAATAATGATGGATAATGGTGAAGATTATTGAAGATGGTGGATAATACTATATAATGATGAATCCTCAGCTACAGAAGTCAATGGTAAAGATTAAAGAAAATGATGAATATTGATGAAGATCGATGATAGTGATCATTGTGGTGGTGAATAATGATGAAAATTGTTGGAGATGATGGATGACGATGAAAATTCTAAGTGATGAAAGATAGTAACGAAGATTATAGAAGATGTTAAACAATATTAGAGACTAATAATAATGATAGTGGGTGGCAATATAGATCATCAGTTGGGAGATAATAGATAATAGTGGATGATGGTGGATGGCGACAGAAAAAAGAGTTTTTAAAGATTTTTTTTTTCTCTAACTATCACTTTTATATATTATTATATATAAATCATAAATTATCATCTTTTTTTTTTTTTTCTAGCCACATCCAGAGATGACACAAAGAGAGGCATTTCACTCTTGAAATAAGCAGAGTGATTAGCTCTAACAAAACAAAAAGGTAGCTATTCTTCTGGAAGCAAAAGGAGGAGGAGGAGTGACCATTTTGGCAAAATGCTTGTTACATGTTGATTAGTAATTAAAAGAACCAATCAACAACTTTGCTATCTTCTCTATTTATATGATGGATTTTGAAGTGTTCAATTTTCTTTCCTATACTCCCATTGCTTTGCAATAAATAAGGATTGTTCATTTTTTTGTAAACATTAAAAATTCTACTTGAAGTATAATCATCCATGTAGGCATTTAGGTGCATGGCTCCTCTTTGAAATAGATAACCGATTATTCTAACTACAAGATCTTATCATTCCAAAGACCCAAATGATTTAGAGCATACACAGCTTCCACTTGTCTTAAAAAGAAATATTCATTGGTTATCAAGAGTTCTCCACCAATGTCTAAGCAGCAAACATTCTTCAAACATACATCAGCTAATAATATGGAACAAATATGAACAGATGATATTATTTCCAAATTTATGTACTGAATAAAAACCATAAATTTCCAATGTTATAGGAGTTCTATTTCTTGACTAGTACGAGTAATGTGACCACTTTCAACAAATTCCAAAGTATGTAGTGGGGGAAAGAAGCCAGAGCAAATTCGAAGCCAACCCGACGGCATAAGTGCTTTATTAGTTTAATAATTTCCAGGTAAAATGTAAATAGAAAAAGAGCTTGCTTGCAAATACGGTTTGCGTCAAGGATCTATCTGCAAAACTTCCCAATAATTTTTTGCACCACGATGACGGCAGCCAAACGGAAGCCAAATAAGCCAAGGGAAGGGCTATTAGCCAGGGGACGGTTATGGGTGAGGCCTGGAGCTCGCTTGGTTGTTAAGCAAACGGACGCTGAAAAGCATCCGATCCTTTTCCCTTCCCTTTATGCCAACGCCCGAGCAAAATAAAATAACAGGAAAATTATTTTTTTTTTACAAAAAAAAGGTAATACTTTGCTTACGTGAAACCTTGATCTCCCCCCAACTGGACGTACCCGTGGTCGGTCTTGTGGGACCCGGGCCTTGAATCCAGCTGTAGGACCCACACATCTAAACCAACCTTAATTAGATGAGCGGCAAGAATGAGTGATGAGAGACACATGTAGAGCAGGCCAAGGGTGGGGGCACACCAATATGATGGCCTTCATTTCCCGTTTCTGGATGTTGGAATTGAAGCATCGCGGTGGTATGATTTTGTTTGCCTTCTCAATTGGGAGAGAAGTGTACTTTAAGTTAGCGGGTTGATTGCCATAGTATTATTTACTATGTGATTGCCAAAATCTTTGAGGATTGTCTCAACTACGACATCATTTGTTCAAATTTTTTTTATCTATGGTTGGAGTTAGAATCATCATCGATTGAAATAGAAGCCATAATGTCATATCTCTCAATATATTTGATTCACGACAAAAATTAGACATGGAATCGAAATAGGTTTTGAATATCAAAAAAAAATATGGATTGAATTTTCAAGAATTGAGATAATTTTCATTTTCTTATGGAATCAAAGCAGAAATAAAATTTTTCCAAACCAAATAGTTGAAATGGAGAGTCACTCATTTTCATTTCTATTATGGAGCTCAATTCCCACCAACCAAACATATCATATATTTTTTTGGATGGACATCTCTCTATAAAATCTATAAGTATAGAATTTAGATTTATTTTATAGTCTAAAATATTTTCTATTGCCGCAAACTTTGATTGTCGGTAACAAATCGAGCTTCAAGTCGGTGCCGAGATAATCTTAGTGATCGAAGAAAGATCGAGGATACTGATATCTCCGATCTACAATTAAAAATCTATTTGTTGGAGGTTTTCTGATGGGAGACCTCTGAGACGTCTAGGTCTGCCTCGGGTGGAAGTCAACAATCATTACTGGCTTTAGTTTAAAAATATCAAAAAAAGGATCAAAATCAAAAATATTGCGATTCCTTGCTCCGATTGTCCATTGTGGGGGATAAGACCATCTAATGGTAGCTGGTGCATGATCTTCAAGTTGGTATGACTGGCCAGAGGCCTAGAGACAGGTGAAACCTGCTGATGTGGCCTTATCCTTCCATAACCAATTCTATCTAAATCCTCGCCCTCCTGCGATCGACATCACCAAACCCCTCTCTACCTTCCTCTCATTTCTTTCCTCACCTTCAATGACCATCAAGCCATCATAGCCAAAACCCACCACCCTCAAAATCCCCCACTTCTCTTCAAAGGCTATCGATTTTTTGATTCATTTTTTCTCTCTATTCTAAGATTTATCAGCTCCATCCCATCGAAATTCTTCACCATCCAACCGAGCCCTATCACCACCGTTGCTACCTTTGGTGAACACCTCCTCCCCTTTTATATATTTTTCTTTTTTTGTTTGGTCTAAGGTGCCACCGCCATGGTAGCAAAGGGCACCTCTCTTTTTTCCTCTCTCGGCCCTCCTATACGTGGCTAGACCACTATCCCTAGCCATCGCCATCTGCACCACCATTTATTCTTTCCCTCCAACTATCTTGGTTGCGCCACTGCCTCTCCCTTCCTCAACTTTCAAGAGCCATGCTCTATTTTGGCCAAAGAGAAAAGAAAGAGGAGAAAAAAAAAGAGAGAGGAGAAGAAAGAGAAGAGAGAGAAAGAGAAAAGAAAGAAAAAGGAGAAGATAACGAAGAGAAAGAGAATGGAAAGAAAAGAGAGGAAATGGATAGAGAAGAGAAAGAAAGAGAGTGGAAAGAGAAGAAAGAGGTAGAGAGAGAAAATGGATTCAACTTTTCAAACCCACCTTGTGAATCAAACCCCAATTTTGACCCAAATCGTATATATCTAACTTATGAAATGTAAATCGATCCAAACCCAGACCTAAACTGAGGTCAGACTAAGATTCTCTATTTTTTATATTAATTTTTTTAAAATAAAATTAATTAGATTATAATTTGCTTGTGCAAGAGCCTTTGTCATCCAAAGAGCATTGGATCTAGAGATTAGATTGTGAATCGAAGATCGAAATTTTAAATCCGACTATAAGTTTCATTCATCTCTAGAATTTTACTAAACATATTTCTAATATTTTTTAATTTAAAATTATATAAAATTTATAATATTTAAAAAATTAAAAGTTTGGAAAAGTACCTATCTTATAAAATTCAAAAATTTGGATCAAGTATAGTGTCATCCTAACATATTATAAATTACAAATATGATGGCTCTTCTATGTTGCATGAATTTTAAATACCAAAATATTTTTTTTATTTTCAGAGATAAATTATGAAATTTATGATATGCAAATGAGTATGTTGGTTATAAGAAAAACTTTATAGTTAGACTATGATCTAGATCTAGCCAACAAGATTGATCGTTGGCCACATAATCGAAAACTAGTTTCTTCTGAATCTAGTCGGTCGGGACTGATCACTAGCAAAGTAAGTTCTTCTGAACTTAGTTAGTCGGGACTGATCGCTAGTACATGTTGATGTATTCATATATTTATTTTTAGGATTAATTTTTTTATCCTGTTCTGGATTAATCGTGGCCATGTGAATTAAAGCTAATTTTCTTCTCGCTGATCACCTGTGTATGTCGATGGATCAAATATTCTATATTTAAGGGCTAGTCTTTTCTAGATCTTATTACGAGACTAATCATGGCTATAGTCACTAAAGACAGAGTGAGAAATTTTATGTTTTATTACTATGCATGGCTTATTTTTGAAAATTAAAATTTTGTTGGTATTGTATCTATTATTATCAAGCGCTATATTTCGGAAAAAAATTTTAATTATGCATGATCCTTCAGAAATATTGGTAACTTACTGAGTCTGTAAAGCTCACTTTCTCTTTTCTGTTTTTTTTTTAGATTTAGAAGATTATTTGAGGCTTGTGATTTTTCAATGAGGAGCATAGGATTTTAGGTATTATTTGTCGAGCTTTCTTTAAATAAAAATTATTTTAGATCTTTATTTTATTTCTTATTAGCCTTGGAGAATTTATCCTTCTATTAAAAAAATTAGTAAATTTATTTTTGACATTGCTTGAGTTGGATTGATGTGATTATATTATGATAAAAAGACTGTCCTTCTATATTCTTTAGGACTTTTTTCTAAAGAATATGTGGCAATCATGTGCTCGATCTAATTGCTACATTCGAGGTATGACAAAATCCTTCGATGCTCAAATTAACTAAAATTTTGAAATTGAGGAGGGAGAGAGAGAGAGAGAGAAAATAAGAGGAGAGTTTTATGTTTCCAAAAAAGATTTATCTAAGAGTTCTCTTGACCTCTATATAGAGGGAGAACATACCAATTACCTCAAATATTACAATGTAGTTATTGTTTAAGAGAGCGTTAATTGTATATAATTACAAGATCCATGATTATTTATTGTGAATAATTATTATACCTAGTAAGAGCTATCATGGATAATTATTTTGCTCACAGAATTCAAATTATGATTTATTAATCGCGAGAATGTATTGAAATGTTCTATCAAAGCCATTATAAAACATGTCATTGGTGTATATCTAAGCCTAAAGTTGACATAATTTTGAGGGTGACGAAGCACAAGAGCCAGGAAAACAAATTGGTTCATGATGGAGATCGTAAAATTTTTATATATCCATAATATTTTCTATGATCAATTATTAAACCAACATAAGCAATCACTTGAAATCAACATCAGCAATGCCGGTTATCCCAATGCTGTTATGCCTTAACTATCATGCCAAATCCTAGCACTCATTTCGTCACCTCTAACCATCGCAATCATAAATAACTACTAGCCCAACCAGTTGCGCCATTCGGCGTGTGCTAGCTTGGGCATCACAGACCAAGATTAGGTATTCATTGGCTTCCACTATGAGACCGGTAGGTCACCTCATGGATCTATTAAAATAGGAGTTGGTCCCAACTAACATGATTTAAAGGTCCCACAGCATTGACCCTTCGAAGATTTAATGCGTTGGATCTTGATAGATGAACCCCTCTTATGAGTGGAGACAGCTGAGCTGCTTCCTTAACTAGTTGAGTGTCTAAAATCATATGTTTTTCGTAGAATGATACCGACGTATTTCCAAATTTTGTGATAAAATAATTATTTTATAAAATTATAGGTCCAAATATTAGCGGATAAATTTGTACCCGTGCACAACCACACATCTTTTTATAGTCATCTAGGGTTAATTGTCACCCAACCATTCAATCACATTGATACAAGTTCAATTCATTTATTGCTACCTGTTAGCGATCGATTTCATCTGCGAGCCTAAGTTGATATTCATGAAGATTGAATAAAGTTAATACGAGTTTTCTTCGTTCTTTCATATACTTTTCTATCTTCTTTTGAGGTGGATGTATTTTTTTTAAAAAAAATATAGATTTCAATTGATAGAAAGAGAGGGTTAGATGGAGTTGCTAAGATGCAGACGGTTAATTTGTTTTCTTTTTTTTTTTGGAAATAAAAGATGATGTCTTACCATGTTTCAATTAATGAAAGATGAATGTAACGAAGAGACGAACTAGGTGCTATATCCTTTACGATAATAATGGGACTTCCCAATTATTAACCTACCACCATCCATCTTTTATAGGCTGATGGAAGTCAAGTTTCTTATCTTATTAAGCTGGACTGTTTGGGAGTATGCTATGGTAATTGTTGTAGTTTTGCCTGCTTCGGTTGTCCTATTGCTCTTAACAAGCCATTGTCTTGGATACCAACTGAATTCTTCTCTGATTATGGCTATTCCACTACTTTGGATATCGATGCTTCCTATCTATGAAGATTATTTGTTCTGGGATTTATGGATCCAGAGTCTTAGCCTCATTGCTAATATACTCTGCAATCCAAGATTCTGCTGGCTGAATTATTGCTTCTTGGCTGTACTGCAAATCTATCCAGCAACTCATTGCCTGCTTCACTGTGAGCCATCATTATATTACTGCCTTCTTTCACCGATGTGGATTGACTTAAATAGGATCATGTTTAATATATGTTATTCTCTCTTGCTTTCTTTCTGTGTAAATACTTCACTTGGTGTTCCTTGTTCTGCTGTAGCTCATATCTTTCGACTAATCTTCATGTCTTTAATGAAGCCATTGCTCCCCATTCTTACCAAAAAAAAAAAAAAAAAAAAAAAAGAAAGAAAAAACTACCACCATCCATATAGCTGGTCCCTATTAATCAATGATGCATGATAGACATAGACGATGAGTCATACCTTTAGCATGTCTAAAGCATTTCTTAACCCTGTACGTTAAGGACCACTAGTACGAAGGCTTGAAGAGCAATGGGGAAAAGGAGGAAATTAACGAGACCGACCAATTTTTGCAAAGATTGGAAAAAATTCAATCGAAATCAACTAGGACCTACACCCTTCATACTAGCATAGGTTGTATACTCCAAGGCTAACAAAGAAGTTTGCCCCTAAACATCTTACCTCTCATTGATGATGCCACCCATGTAGCATTACGAAGTGCAACTCTTTGATCCCCAGACCACATCTTAATTTAGGCTTCTCTCCTTGGTCCGTTGGTAACGTTTTTTTTTTTTTTTTTTGGGGGGGGGCATTATATATGTTGCGGTAAGTTTCAACTGCACCTTAATTTTTAATGTACCACTCATCATCATGTATGGTATAACCGCCAAACTCAGCAAATGACGAATTGCCTATCTCGAATCATATCAACCAAAAGGGACCATGTGATATCTAACAACATCCATCCTTTGTTCCCCTATCCATGCTTTTATTTCGTCACCTTTCCATTTTAAACCAGAGGAAGGACATATTAGCAAGCACAAGCATCTAACGGAGGGTCCAGAACGAGTGGATATCCAAATGGGAGCTGCTGGGTTTCCCAAGCCGAAATTTGCAAACAGCACCGGCCCACTGCTGATACCCATTCCCGTAGCTCGTGCCTTCCCAGAGGTTCCAATTGTTGTCACTAAGGCAGTGCTTAGGCCGATATATCTCTCAATGCTTGTATTTCTGTTTCTTTCTTTCTTTTTGATTATTATTTGGTTTGCTTATATATGGGTCATTGATCATCTAAATTTCAAAGATTAGTTCAACAATATAGAAAATATGGATATCACGATCATCCTATCCATAAATTATTGGAGCGGACCAGGAGATATCATGTTGGTGAAGCTTAGGTTCCACGATTTCTGACACCCGTCTCCTTTGTGCACGCTCAGAAGATATCCCAAGTTGGAACCAAAAGGGCTGTGCTCCTCCTGGAGTTCTCAAAAGCTAAGATTTAAATGACTTATGATCTCGTTAGAACGGATCCTCCAAAACCATTATTAGCCATTATAACAGCCAATTATATATTCATCTCAACGAGCAACTTTTCAAATTTTTAGTACTAAAATAATTAACGAAATAATAGTCGTGATAACAGTATTATGTTGTAAACTAATGGATACCAACGAAAAAATAACTATATCATTTTTTTTCCTTCATTTTTTTAATTATATAAAATGGTACTCTTTTTTTTTTTTGAACCATGCAACCATTTTCAAGAGAACTTCAAGATTATATTTTAAATTTTATAATAATGTTTAAAATAAATGAAAATAGTAGCTATTACTGATGTCATAATGGTCCCTTATTATAACAAAATGATAGAAAATAATAAAAAATAATAGTTATTATATTTTTGCCAAGTTATTTACTGGTCTTTTTTTTATTTAAAACCATGCGAAAAGCTCACGTTCCTTTTGTTGTGATTTTTCTAATTAGATCTATCTGAACGTGGCCCACACTGGCATGCATATGATTTTGTTTTACATATTTTAATTAATCTGGACTCTGATTAAAAATAAACCTTCAATAAAATAATAAGAATATATTTGATGGTTAGATAAATTTGAGCTCTATTCAACCATCATGGATACCATTCATCCATCTCCAGTCTTTGCCATTGATTCAAATATTATCTCTGATGGGTGGGGTACATTATAAAAGGGCGTATATGGACTTGGTCCCCTACTAATCCAAGAACTTGTGATATACTTTTCATTGGATATACTCGAAGTAGGGTTAGAAAAACTAAGGCACTGCTCGTCATTCGCGATCGAGAAGCATCCAGTATATTTTTTTCTTATCATAGGTTGCAAATCATTACAGTTGCAGACTTTGATTCGATGATTCGTACGAAACTTGAACAATAATGATTGAAAGTACGATTCTTCCGCATTCAAGCTTATAATTTCCTACAGTAAGTGATATTGGAGCTACCTCTATGCTGTTTTGTTTAATACATGATTTGCAAAATTTGATATGCCATATTTTAGATTTAGTTTTTAATATATTAAAGATTATTTATAAATAAAATAAAAAATAAAATAAAAAGGGCGTCCGTTTATTTCTATGATCGATTTTATGATTGAAGTTATGCAGATCTAGATTTATACCCGCCATAAAAATTTATATTTTTGTTTATTTATTTAGATCCAAAGATATATGATTTATGTTTGGGTTTGGATTATTGTTTAAATAAATAAGTAAACCAAAGGTAGAAGAATAGGATGATGGCATTCATGGTATTCACTGCCGTGCCCTCCTCCCACCATCGATGGTCGGACCTCCGGTCTGCATTCGACAGCCATGCAAGGGACATCGCTAGCGATCTCTCCCTCCAAAAATCCACCACCGGTCAATCAAAAAAAAAAAGAACAGTCGGTTCTTGGTAAATCGGGTCCTCTCTCTTGACTGCCGACAATAATTGGTCGAGGGCCTTGAGGAGATGGCAGTGGATCGCCGATCCAAGCTTTCCCGATGGTTGCCAATCGGGATTTGATGGGAGGAGCAACAGGTTGAGCTCTTCCATCTCCACCCAACTGTGAAGACAAAAGTCGGTGGATGTCCCCTCAATCGTCGAGATTCCAGCCGTCTGGATGAAGAGAAGCCAGCGGCCCACCTTATCGATGCTCTGGTGACCGCCAACCACATTTCTTAAAGGGGAGAATCGTCGGCTTGGGCCTATCTTTCTCCTCATCGATTCTCCATAAAGATCCGACCATCACCGGCACATCAATGGTCGGAATGGCTGCATTAAGCCCGCCATTGGTGATTGAGACCAACCGGAGCCTCGTCGGAGATGAATATGATGAAACTAGTCACCGACCATGAGGTTTTCCGATCCTCCTTGTTGTGATTGGGGAAAAGAGAAGGGAAGAAGGAGATGGGGCTAACAGGTTCGAATTTTAGGTCACAATTCGAAACCCAAAATTTAGTTTTAAAAGAGTATTTTTGCATTTAAGCCCCTATAAAAGCATATATTAAATAAAGATCCCTTTCTACAATTGAAAGACCTGGTTTAGAAATTTTTGCAATTTAGTCCCTAATCCTTCTAAAATTACACTTTAGCCCCTATAAAGACTCTTGGACTATTGTTTAGCCTTTGTGATAACTTTATTACATAAAGATTCTTTGTTAATTATGACAAGATCCTGCCTTATGATTTTATTGTATACAAGTATAAATTTGCTCATTATATGTTTTATTTATGAGCTATTTAATTTATTTATATATAAATAAAAAATTATAAATTTATTATTATATTTTTGATAATGTGTTCAATGCTATATTGAAGTTAGTGAATTTCTTATGTTTAGGAATAGCCAAAGCATCCTGGATATATTAAATATAATATAAAGACTATAAAATAAAGTATAATGGTATGTAAACAAAATTATGATTAAATCATAGAATAATTTGTTTTATCCATAGGGAGTAGTTATTTTTGTGATTTAATTGGAATAAGATGTAATTTAGGTATTGAGGATATGATTTTTTATATATCCATAGGTATAAAAATTTATTATCTTTTGATATCTATGTTATTGATCTTATTAATAAAATATTAGTAAATTCTATGCGTGATACATCTGTACTCACAGGAAGGTTAGAATTTACTACTGCCAAAATTAAATATAAAAAAAAATTATTTACTTTGGATAAAATTTTATTAGTCTCATTGTTTGATGATAAAGTGATTATGTGTTATTTGCAGTATTAATTCTTATAATTATTGATAGCAGCATAGAAAATTTTTTTCTTAATGGATTAATTTCTTTGGAATAAAGAGAGAAAATATTACTCATATTAGGATATGCTGACCTTAATATGGTGTAGCGTATTGATGAACTTTCATCACTTACGATTGAAAGGACACCATAATAGAAGAATTTTTTAAAAATCATGAGTCATTCAATGAATTCAGTCTGTTTTACAAGAAATCTAATTTAAAGTGGCATATTAAGAGATCATATCACAAGATTCATATTATCATATATGCTGTAGAGTAGAAATCAGCAAGCTCTTAAGATAAAGGCCAGCATTCATAAGTAGATTATATATAAGAGACATCGCGGCATAGTTAATCTAATATTAAAATTTTTATATTAGATATCCTTTTAGTCTACTTTATCCTTACTACTTTTTCATCAGATCAATTTCTTTAAGACCTCCTATAGTATGCATAATAAGTACTAGATAGTTAATGATTACTGACCAAATATATGCTAATGGAGAAGAGATTAAATTAGAAAAATATAAAGAGCATAAACTTTAATTCATATTAAGTTAGTAGAAAAGTAGATAAAGAAAAATATATACCAAAGGTAACAAAGACAAAAGAGAAAAAGTATTTATTGTGGCATTAGATGAAGCCATTAATAAAGTTAACAAATATTTTTCTACAAAAGAAAGAGATATCTAAAGAAAGGCTACACAAAGTGTAAAAGATGACTGCAAAAAAAAAACATCATTTACTATTGTGTATATTTTGAATCTAATTTAGTAAATATTTCTTATTCTATCTAATGGACTAACTCTAGTGCATTCATGCATATTGCCAACAAGTTATAAGACTTTCTATTAAGAAAGTTTCTAACTAAAAGTGAACAGTTTGTTCTCATTGAAAAAAAATATTTATTTATTAAGATAGTTGGATGCTATAGGATAGTCTTAGATCCTGAAGTTGATTTTTATTTTGAAAATATTTTTATGCTATAGCATCAATATTGGAAAGAGTCATAAGGCTAGTAAAGAAAATAATTTTGGAATCATCAAAGTTCACTGATTTTATAACACGTGATACTGCATAAAGATAAAGCAGATACACATATATAAGGATATCAGAAGGAGCGAAGAAACTTTGAAATTCATTCATACTATTTTATGTAAACTTTTCTCCATATCTAATAGAGAAAAGTATATCATCATACTTGTTGGTGCAGAATCTGGTTGACGCCGGATCGAGCTGGAGTTGAGAAAGAAGAGGTTGCCACCGATGATCTGCAAAATAAAGTTCCATCCGAAGTTGGTGGTGATGACTTTGATAGGATCCTTCGACGATCAAATCAGCTCTTCTGGCCAATAGAAGTAGGGTACTCAGAAAAAAAATTTAGTAGAATTTTGAAAATAAGAATAGAGCTTAGAGCAAACATATCTGAAGGATCCCTTTTTATAGATGGAGCCTATAGCAGACTAATAATGATAGCCATAATCATCTGGTAGTGAACCACTCGGGGTCACGTGAGATTTGTTACAAAAAGAGATGCCACCTGTAGCAGACTGATAGTGACAGCTATAACAATCCGATAGTGGGCCACTTGAGGCTATGTGGAGTTTGTTACGAAGAAAGATGTCACCTATAGCAGACTGATAGTGACAGTCATAACCATTCGATAATGGGCCACTCGAAGTCACGTGGAGTTTGTTATGGAGAGAGATGTCCATTATCGTGATGTGCCCGTTCGTCAAGATTTAATAGTCAAAGTTTAGAGAAAGCAGGCATTGGTTGGTGAAGAGCTTTGATATATATCAATTTCAGTAGAGTTCGGACTCCTAAATGGAATACGGCTAGAGGGGATCATCTGGAAGGAATGCTAGCTGAAATCTAAAAGTAATCTACTAGAAAAATTTTGATGGAGTTCGACTGACGGAGAAGTTCAGATGGAATTCGACTGATGAAGAAGTTCGATCAAAGAAGAAATTTGGAAGGGGTCCGATTGATGGAGAAGTTCGATCGAAGGAGAAGTCTGAAAGAAGTTCGACTGACAGAAAAGTTCAATCGAAGGAGAAGTCCGAAAGGGACCCGACTGATGGAGAAGTTCGACCAAACAAAAAGTCTAAAAGAAGTCCGGCTGATGGAGAAGTTCAGCCGAAGGAGAAGTCTGGAAGGGACTCGACTGACGGAGAAGTCCTATCGAAGAAGAAGTCTGGAAGGAGTTCGACTAATGGAGAAGTCTGATCGAAGAAGAAGTCTGAGAGAAGTTCGACTGAAGGAGGAGTTCGAGAGGGGTTCGATCGCTAGAGAAGTTCAACTGCTAAAAGAGTTCGAAAGGGGTTCGGCCACTAGAGAAGTTCGACTGGGGTTTGACCGCTGGAGGAAAAATTTTTGATTAAAGCTCTTCCATGATTATCAGTTATTTTAGGCTAAGCATCAAACTGAACTTCAACAAGAGCGAGGTTTGTCCCCAACAATAGTCTCCTTACTCTCGAATTCGAAATTTGAAAGAAGGGAGTATAAAAAAGATGACTGTTAAAGTTCTTTTTTAGGCTCTACACCCATTAAGATTGAAGTTCGGAGGAGATCTTATCTTCGATTGAAGTTGAAGCTCGAAAGAGATCTTATCTCCTATTGAGGTTGAGAGAGATCTTATCTTCTTTTGAAGTTGAAGCTCGGGAGAGATCTTATCTCCAACCGAAGCTGAAGGAGATCTTATCTTCTTTTGAAGTTGAAGCTCGGAAGAAAACTTATTTCCAGCCGAGGTTGAAGGAGATCTTATCTCCTGTTGAGATTGAAGCTCGAGAGAGGTCTTATCTTCAGTCGAGGTTGAAGCTCGAGGAAGATCTTATCTTCAGTCGAGATTGAAGTAGATCCTATCTTTTATTGAAGTTGAAGCTCAAAGAAGATCTTATCTCCGACCGAAGTTGAAGAAGATCTTATCTTCTATTGAAGTTAAAGCTCAGAAAAGATCTTATCTCTGATCGAGGTTGAAGAAGATCTTATCTCCTATTGAGGTTGAAGCTCGGGGAGATCTTATCTCTAGTCGAGATTGAAGGAGATATTATCTTCTATTGAGGTTGAAGCTCGGAAGAAATTTTATCTCCAGTCGAGGTTGAAGAAGATCTTATCTCCTATTAAGGTTGAAGCTCGGAGGAGATCTTATCTCCAGCCAAGGTTAAAGCTCGAGAAAAGATCTTATCTTCAGTCGAAGTTGAAGTAGATCCTATCTTCTATTGAAGTTGAAGCTTGGGGAAGATCTTATCTCTAGTCGAGGTTGAAGGAGATCTTATCTTCTATTGAAGTTGAAGCTCGGAAGAGATCTTATCTCCAGCCGAGGTTGAAGAAGATCTTATCTCCTATTGAGTTTAAAGCTTGGGGGAGATCTTATCTCCAGCCGAGGTTGAAGTAGATCCTATCTTCTATTGAAGTTGAAGCTCGGGGGAGATCTTATCTCCGATCGAGGTTGAAGAAAATCTTATCTCCTATTGAGATTGAAGCTCAAGAAAGATCTTATCTCCTGTTGAAGTTGAAGCTCGAAAAAAATCTTATCTCCAGTCGAGATTGAAGGAGATCTTATCTCCTATTGAGATTGAAGCTCGAAGGTGATCTTATCTCCAGTCGAGGTTGAAGTAGATCCTATCTTCTATTGAAGTTGAAGCTCGGAGGAGATCTTATCTTCGATCAAGGTTGAAAGAGATCTTATCTCCTATTGAGGTTGAAGCTCGAAGGAGATCTTATCTCCAGTTGAGGTTGAAAGATCTTATCTTCTGTTGAAGTTGAAGCTCGGAAGAGATCTTATCTCCAGCCGAGGTTGAAGGAGATCTTATCTCCTATTGAGGTTGAAGCTCGGGGGAGATCTTATCTCCAGCCGAGGTTGAAGCTCGAGGAATATTTTATCTCCAGTCGAGGTTGAAGTAGATCCTATCTTCTATTGAAGTTGAAGCTTGGGGGAGATCTTATCTCCAGCCGAGGTTGAAGGAGATCTTATCTCCTATTGAGGTTGAAGCTCGGAGAAGAATTTCGATCCCGAATTCGAAATTTGAAGGAAGGAAGTAAAAAGGACGACTGTCGAAGTTTGATCCTAGGTTTTTGCACTCGTCGGGATGAGATGTTTCGGTGTTACACTAATCGTTTGTTGCAGTCGGATCACCAGATGCTCGCTCACATTAAGAGGGCGCATTGTCAGAATGCGAAAGCACGGAAGGCTCAGGAGGACCTTCTGATCGAGGTCTGCCATTTTCAAGAGAGGGTCGACGAGGTCGAGCATCTTGCCAAGGAGAAAGCAGCGGACATTGAAAGTCTTCAAGATGCGCTCCGCAATGAGGAGTTGACCTCGGTCGGGCTAAAGATCGCACTGGCCTTGGAGGAGGAGAGGAGAAAGGAAGCCGAAAATAGGGTCGTCGAATTAGAGACCCAAATGGCGAAGTCGATCTCAGAGGTAATGACCCAGGCCGTGGAAGAGTTCAAGATCTCTCTCGAGATGCAGAACTTGAACGTCAAGTTCGGATAAGAAGCGTGCAAAGGCAGAGTAGCCTGAAGGTTCCCCAAGGTCGACCTCGACTTTTGGAAGGAGGAGGAAGATGATATGGAGGTGGGACCATCTAATACGGTAGTCGATCTTTTCTTTTCGTATTTGACGTAGTCAGATTATCATGAAAAAATACGTATAGGAATTTTCCACCGAGCTTATTGTTGGGAATGTGTCCCAAAGCCAATCGTCAGTTGTTGACGATTAGACCATATATTTATAATTATATATAAATTATAAATTAATAAAAATTATTTTGATATTTTTCATCATAAATTCTGTTGTTTTCTAATGAGCTCATGTGTTGTGATGAAGTTCTTAGGACTATCTAGATTTGGCAAAGAAGGATTTATCATTTAGTCCTTAAATAGTTCACGATCAAATAATATATTGTTATTTAGGATGACAATGTTTATCAAGTATAGGTCATTATGTGCCATATAGATTGATTATCCTCATAACCAAGGAGTGTTGAGATACTGATATGGCATGCAAGCGAGATGTATGGGTACATCTGCACTGAACGTGACAAACTCTGGGGCTTTTCTCTCGTCAAGATTAACTTCGATGGAACATGGATATAAATGTTCCTCCGACCTGAGATCACCACGGTGACTTTCAAGCAACTCACTGTGTTTTGGTACCGGACTATCTGAATTTTTAATTCAATAATGAAAGATTTCTGGGCATAGTCAAGTACTTATGGAGTCGGTGTGTGTATCAAGATGGGATTGACCACTCCTGATTTTAGGAGCTATATTCAATTATGTTTTAATTTAGCAAAATCTTAGTCAAGGTAGTCTTAATGAGGAGTCACGGGACTAATTACTTTGAAACACGATATGGATATATTTTTTAGGTTTGACAGTCTAATCCTGAGTCATCTATTACACAGAGGTTATAGGAATGAATTATACGATAACCATATTCATATAGGTTCTGAATGTTGCGATTACGATTATTCGACCTATCCAAACATCGGATTCCATTACTAGATGGTCACTTTGATTAATATAGAAATTGATTTCTATACTACCGGCTCAGGTTCGGACCTATAGGATCACACACATTAGGAGTTTCTACCTGATCTGATGGCTAATCAAGAGTTTCATTGGACTGAGACTCTGAGTCCGACTTATCTGAAATTTTATGATCAAGAGTCCCATTGATCTGAGACTTTATGGTCAAGAGTTCCACTAGACTGCGACTCTATGACCAAAAGTTCTACTAGATTGGGACTCTAAGTCCTACTCATCTAGAACTCTCTAATCAAGAGTTTTACTAGTTTGGGACTCTATGATCATGAGTTCGATTCGTTTGGGATACTGGATTCAAGAGTCCCACTGATTTAGAACTCCTCAAGAGTTTCATATTGATAGGGCTCTATTGCCCAGTAATCCATTCGATTTAGACTCAGATATTTTTAAAGGATTAATTAGCAATTTGATTGCTGATTAGCTCATTTTGATTGAGTGATGAAGATTCGATCAAGTCTGATTGAATTTGATTTAATTAGATTTGATCCGATCAGATCATGAGATGACCTAATCGCTATAGAAGTTTTGACCCTGATTTAATCAGGACGTAAATCTAATTAATTTTTAATTTAATTAAAATTTTATTAGATTAGACTAAGTTTAATTTGGTTAGATTTAATCTAGTTTAATTGGGTCTAGATTAATTGGTTTGGTTGAAACCAATTAGGACCAAGTCAAATGAAGTTTGAATTCAAATTCTCCCATGCGCCCATTATTTTTAACTTTTCCACTCTACTTTCCACGCCCTTCCTTTTGTTTATCGAATATTTTTTAAGAAATAAAATTATGCACGTAGAAGGAGAGTCCTTCTGCGTATTAAACATAAGGGAGGGGACGTTGGATAAAGATAAGAAGCTCATTTGATTTTTGAAATCAAGTAAGTGGTTAAAACCTCTCAACCACTCAATCCTTATCATTTTTCATATTGTTTTCTCATGGTATTCATGTCAATAAATTATGAGAATTTTTATACATGTGTAAGAAGGAGTTAACATTACGTGATAAAAATTTTAGAGTGTTTGGGCATCAGTACTGGGTGAAAAATCTTGGAGTGAAGGTGAATAGGATCCTGTAGCACTTTTCTTTTCTTTTATGCCTCTCTTCTTTTGTGATTTTCACCTCTAAGGATATCCTATTTTTAGAATGATCTAAATAAAAATTATAGATCTGAAAGTTATCTTTCCATAAAAATTTATTTCATACAAAAACTCCATACAGAGAGGACGTGATAGGATTTTTAGTGTGTCAGAATTTTTGGGCCGAGTGAAATCCTAGATTTGAGAATCTGGATTCGGATGGAGAGATCGAGTGCTGTGAGCATCGGATCGCCACCAAATTTGAAATACATCTTCATCATCCTTAAATATTTATATTTTAATATTTTAAAATATCTAAAAAAATTAAAAAATATACGATCGATTGAATCGATCGTGATCAACCATCGAAGGTCCCGGCGAGGATCTAGCACTCCAATAGGACTGATCGGGATCAGGAGCTCCATGTGGACCAATCGTATAGGCCAAACACTTGTGCGACAATGATGTGATACCAGAGCATTGTTCAGTGGACTCAGATTGTAGTGATTGCCTACCTACAAAAAGATATTATGTTTTAAATACATAAATGTAGTAAATAGTTTATTATATAATTTTATTTTTAGATCTATTAATGTATGCATGCATATTATGTTTAGATCCTAATGTGTAGGGTTAAATAATTTAATAAGATCAATAGATAATTAATTAAATTAATTATTTTTTGCTGTATCATTACTATTTTTGAAATATTTTTTGAAAGTAGCATGGCAAATCTTGCACTATTTTCTTCAACATCATGGTCTGAAAGGCCTTCAGGTGATCGATCGGATCAGAGGTTCCATCATAATTTTCAAATTGGAGGAGCTTGAAATTTGATAGAATGGGCTCTTACATAATTCAGAGAGAGAAAGAAGAATCGATGCAGACGTCGTCATGGTGAGTTGGAGCGATATGATGGAGTTTCTCAATCCATTAGTCCATCTCCAACAGTTTCTGATCGAGGACGTCTTCTCGATCGTAGATCTTGAAAGGCTTTTGATTGTAGATGGAGGTCTCTTCCAGAAAAGAATCATGATTCGAACAAGGATCCTCTGCTCTTTATCTTTTCTTTCTAAGGGTGACGGGTATGCTAGCCCAAGTGCTCCTCCTTGGGATCGATTTCTGATATTTCGATGGTAGATTTTCTGATGGAACCGCCACCGGAGGCTGCCGCATGGCCTGCACCATTTTGGTGAGGCCCTGAATCTGCTGCATCAGTAGGTTAAACTACTTCGAATCTACCATGATCGTCGGTGAAGGAGGAGGTTGAAGAGCCGACGTTGGAGTAGAAATGGATAAATCTGGCTCAGATTTGATGATAAAAGCAGTAGATCCCTAAGTAGTCACCTTTTTTAGAGGCATTTTTTAGGATTGACGGAGAGGATTGAAATGAACCTTGAAGAAGAAGATCCATAGGGTCGACTAAGCACTCCTTTAAGAACAAGGATACCTTAGAAACAGAGGGGCCCTTTCTCTAGCACCAATTCTGTTGGTGCAGAATCTGGTTGATGTCGGATCGAGCTGTAGTTGAAAAAAAAAGATCGCCATCGGTGATCTACAAAATAAAATTTCATCTGAAGTCAGTGGTGGTGGCTCCAGTAGAATCCTCTGATGATCAAGTCAGCTCTTCTGGCCAATAGAAGTGGAGTGCTCAGAAAAGAATTCAGTAGAGTTTTGAAAAGGAGAAGAGAGCTTAGAACAAACATATCTGAAGGATCCTTTTTAGATGGAGCCTGTAGCAGATTGATAGTGATAGCCATAATCATCCGGGAGTACGCTGCTCGAGGCCACGTAGGGTTAGTTATGGAGAGAAGCACCATCTATAGCAGACTGATAGTGATAGTCGTAACCGTTCGGTAGTGGACCGCTCGGGACAACATAAAATTTATTACGAAGAGAGGTGCCGTCTATAGCAGATTGATAGTAAGAGCCATAACCATTCGATAATAGGCCACTCAGAGTCACGTGGAGTTTGTTATGTAGAGAGGTGTCCATTATCGTGATGTGTCTGTTTGTCGAGATTTAATAGTCTAAGTTCGAAGAAAACAGGCGTTGGTTGGTGAAGAGCTTTGACATACATCAATTTCAGAGGAGTTCAGACTTCTAAATGGAATACGCCTAGAGGAGATCATCCGAAAGGGATGCTAGCTAAAATCTGAAAGTAATTCGTTGGAGAAATCCTGATGGAGTCCGACTGATGAAGAAGTTCAGATGGAGTCCGACTGATGGAGAAGTTCAATCGAAGGAGAAGTCCGAAAGGAGTCCGACTGATGGAGAAATTCGATCGAAGAAAAAGTCTGAAAGAAGTCCGACTGATGGAGAAGTTCGATCAAAGGAAAAGTCTGGAAGGAGTCCGACTAATGGAGAAGTTCAACCGAAGGAGAAGTCCAGAAGGGGTCCGACTGATGGAGAAGTTCGATTGAAGCAGAAGTCTGGATAGGATCCGACTGATGGGAAAGTTCAATCGAAGGAGAAGTCTGGAAGGAGTCCGACTGATGGAGAAGTTCGATCAAAGAAAAAGTCTGGGAGAAGTTCGACTGAAGGAGAAGTTCGGAAGGAGTTCGACCGCTGGAGGAGTTCGGCTGTTGAATGAGTTTGGAAGGGGTTCGATCGCTGGAAGAGTTCGGCTTGAGTTCAGTCACTGAAAAAAAAATTTTTGATTGAAGCTCTTCCGTGATTACCAGTTACATTAGGCTAAGCATCAAACTGAACTTCGACGGAAGGAGGATTTATCCCCAACAATACTCATTGGTGACTATTCACTATAAATATTTATACCTACAGTTTGATAAAGCTGATATCTTTAAAGTCTATTAAGAAATTTGAAATGGAGGTAGAAGGATAATCAGGAAGGGTGATTAAAATAGTTAGATTTGATAAAGTTGATAATACTATGGTAGATATACTAAGATGGGACAATAGTCAGGATCATTAGTAAAATTTTTAAAGGTATAAGGTATTGTACTCTGGTACATAATGTCTAGTACATCATGTCAAAATAGTTTTAGCTGAAGTTAAAATTTATAGCCTATAAGAAAAAATATTTAACCTCAAAACAATCAGTGATTTTTTTTTATTGATTATCTAAAGAAATCAAAATGATATAGATTTTATTGTCCATCTCCAACACCATAGACAGTAGAAAATTAATGAATCTAGATTCTAAAGATTGGCATGATTAGTGAAAGTGGAGGATCTTAAGATATTATCTTAAAAAATATTAAGTTTATAAAGTAGACTGAAATAATAATTTTAATTATTATTTTTGAGATAATATTCATGAAAAATCATCACTTCATCAAGCTCCACTCTATGAGATTTCTATTGCTAAAGAAGTAACTGTCTAACCACCGCTATAAATGGATTATGGATTAGTTCTCTAGAGATCTGTTAAAGTAAGATAATCTACTATACCTCCAGATTATATGATGTATCTGGATAATATCGATGAAAAGGTTGATGACCTTGAGACGTTTTGACAAGCTATGAAGGTGTGAACATCTTACAATAGTTGAAAGCCATAAAAGAAGAGGTAGTCTCTATGGATAATAATTATATCTAAAAATAAGATTAAATGATATAAAATTAGACTAATGGTAAAGAAGTTTACATAAAAGAAAGCATTGACCATTTTTTTAAAATTGTCGTGATCTTAGTAGCTCATTTTTTACCTAAAGCTACATCAGATGGTTGTGAGAAAAATCTTCCTTAATAATGATCTAAAGGAAGAGGTCTATATGGTATAATATATAAGAAATTTTATAGTTATTGAACAAAAGCATATGGTTCATAGATTAAAAAAATTCAGTTATAAACTTAAATAGACTTTCATACTATAGTATCTCGATTTTAATCAGATAGTCATTATTTTTGGGCTTAATTCTATATATCCGAAGGTCAGTGGGAGTAAATTCATAATTTTCTGCTTACCAATAGTAATTTAGGTCTACTTAAAGAAAATAAACAATTTCTATCTTTGAATTTTAAGATATAAGATATAGGTAAAGTCGCTTTAGTTATCGACATTCAGATTCATACAGATAGATTCTTAAGGCTATTTGGACTATCTTAAATGATTTATATTTTTAAATAATTAAATTTAGGATAGAAAAATATTTTTCTGTATGTGTTCATAATGTAAAGGATAATATATTGAATAAAGCTCGATATCCAAGAATTAAGATAAAGATAAAGAAAATAAAGTTCATAACCTATGCATCTAGTATTAGAAACCTATGCACATATTCATAAGGGTGCAGACATTGTTGCATCAATGTTTATACATTATTAGCATGATCCAGGATTGGCGTATAGAAAAGTTATAAAGAAAGTCATACATTATCTATATAGTATAAAAGTTTATATGCTCATATATAGCCAGTCCGATCATCATGAAGTAATAGGCTATTAGAATTGGACTTTGCTGGATGCACCAATAGTAGAAAGTCTATTATTGAGATATTTTTTTACCTACAGAAGATGATATGTCATGGATGTATGTAAAATAAAATTTTATTTACTACATTCATAATGAAAGCAGAGTACGTAGCCTATATGAGACTTTCTTACAAGCTATAAGATTGCGAAATTTTATCATAAGATTTAAAATTGTTGACTCTATTAGCAGACTGATAAAGATATTTTATGATAATATCTTTGTAAGTAAAATTCTTCTACAGTATGAATAGTAAAGCACCAGCAGGTATATTGGTGTTAAGTATTAAACTTTTCATGAGAGAATAAAGGACAAAGTATCTATGAAATCAAGATTTTTCGTACCGGTCCGAACCGATCTGTACATTTCGTACCGTACCATACAGATAGAAAAGTAGAATGGTTCAGGCCGATTTTTTGAAAAATGGTCTGAACTGGATCGAACCAATTAGTATGGTACGATATGGGTCGATATCGGATAGTTTGGTCTGGTACGGCATAGATATGGGCCAGTACGGTCTGGTACAAGATAATTTTTTTTTGGACCATTGGGTTAGATTTTTTGATTTTTTTATGATGGTACAAAATGGTATGGTATGATACCGTACCGTACCATACCATATCGACTGGCAACCGACACGAGTGCTAGTACCGAGTCCGCAAACCTTATGTGAAATATATCATATAAAGCTGATAATTGTAGACCCACTGACTAGAGGACTTATTCCAGAATTTTGAGGGTTAGATGGATCATATAGAAATATAGCTCATTTAGTGATTGATATGTATTGGACGCTATACATAAAGTCATCATATTAGATTTTGTAATTCAGTTTATTTTATGCTGATCAGCTATTTACCATGTAATATAAAGTTGATCAAGAAATAGACATAAAGTTTTGTCTATTCATAAAGCTAAAGTTCTACATAAATAACTTGATTATGAGATGTCATTAGTATTGTAATACATGGAAGATCGTATGTTGTTTGATAACATATTTGCCGCCATGATTCGCACTGATGATTATTTTATAATGAAGTATATAATATATATACTATAGAGAAATTAAGTTTTTTAAATGTAGCTATATCAGTTTTTCAACTATCAGATCCAGATAAGATTTTAATAAAAAAAAATTGAATTGCTTTAAATAATTAAAATAAAGATGCTTGTATTAGGTTGGACCAAGTGGGAGAATGTTATGATTTCTTTAATTAAATCCATCTGGATGTGGCCTGTTGACGCAGAATCTGGTCATCGTCGGAATCCACCAGAGTGGAGGCCGATGAGGTCGCCACCGAAGACCTACAAAATAAAGTCCCGTCCGGAGCCGGTGGAGGGGTGGCTCCGGTAGGACCCTCCGACGATCAAATCAACTCTGGCCAACAGGAATGGAGTGCTCAGAAATGAGTTTCGGAGCTTGGAGAAGAAGAGGAGAGCTTAGAGATTAGGGGTTCGAGAGATTAGCGTATATGGAGGGTCCTTTATAGGCGGAGCTTAATTGATGGTGATGGCCATACCGTCTGGTAGCGAGCTGTTGGGGCCGCATGGAGTTCGATACGGAGAGGAAGGTATCGTCAGGTGGATAGTGACAGCCATACTGGCAGGTCATGGGCCGTATGGGGCTAGTTACGGAGAGAGTGGTGTCGCCAGTTATGGCGGCCATGTCGTCCGGTCTCGTCGTTGGTCGCAAACTGATGGCGATAGTTCGTCCAGAGGAGCTTCGACTTGTGGAGGAGTTCAGTCGAAGAGGAAGCTCGGGAGAAGTTCAGCTGAAGCCCGGCTGCTGGGAGTCCAAGGAGCTCGGCCGCTGAGTAGCTCGATCGACTGAAGGGGTTCGGTCCGGACGCTGGGAGTCCGAAGAAGCTCGGCCGCTAAGGAGTCCGAAGGAGCTCGACCACTAAGTAGTTCAGCCGACTGAACGAGTTCGAAGAAGCTTGGCCGCTGGGGGTTCGGCTAAAGCCCGGCTACTGAAGCTCTTCCGTGGATATTGGTTGCATTAGGCTGAGCATCGAACTAGACTTCGGTAGGAGTGGGGTTTATCCCCAACATGGCCCATACTAACATGCATCTATTTTTGTTTTACATGTTTTAATTAATCTAAACTTTGATTAAAGATAAACCTCCAATAAAGTAATAGAAATATATTTGATGGTTAGATGAATTTGAGCTTTATTCAACCATCGTGGATACCATCCATCTTTAATCTTTGTGACTAATTTAGATACTATCTCTGATAAGTGAGGTACGTTATAAAAGAGCATTTATAAACTTGGTCCCCTACTTATCCAAGAACTTATGAGATCCTCTCCATTGGATATACTTAAAGTAAGATTAGGAAAACTAAGACGCTGCTCATTATTCACGAAAAGCATCCAGTGTATTTTCTTCTGATCATAGATTATAGATCATTACAGATGTAGACTTTGATTCGATGATTTATATAGGACTTGAATAATAATGATTGGAGGTATAATTCTTCTACATTTAAGCTTATGATTTCCTACATCTTTCACTCTATTTTGATTACAAATAGGAAAAAAAAAATCAAAATATGCATCAGCCAGGAAGCATACAGTGCCACCTGCCACACAAATGTTATTTGTATTATACTTGAAACGATTTTCTTCGCACATGCACATATACTGATGCATCTACGACACCAAATCATCCTTTTTAACACACCGTGCAAATGATTACAGAAATCTGAGTCATCTTAGATGCATGTTTCTGCTCTAACGAAGGCTGACTCCCGCTACGAACTCTCGGCGGGGAGGACAAAAATGATTAATAAAGAATATTTTTTTTTATTATAATTTTTAAAAAATAATAATATTATTATAAAAATATGATTTTTATATTTTATGTAAAGAAAATTACGTACAAGATATGTGTAAACAACTTTCTTACATGCTGTAAATTAGATTTTTTTTTTTTTTGCAAAAGAATCCTCAAGTTTTTAAATATAACGAGATAAAATCTTTTCACTTATACAATTTTTTTTGGAAAAATAAATAGCTAATCAAATATAAGTTAAACATGGTCATCAGCTTTAAAAAAAAAACTTATATATATATATATATATATATATATAAGAGGTTGGGGATGGGGAACAAATCAAACGGGTCGTGTAATTTCAGCTTGACTAAACAGTAGCCTTACGCTCCTCTCCTTACGGTAAAAAAAAAAAAAACTAGGCATTTCCTACGCGCTACACAGACATGATGAGGTGAAAACTAAAGAAAAGATATTTGATTTAAACGATATTTAAGATCGACTTATAATGACTTGAGCTGAGGGGTCTGATACAATGTATGCATTCAACCAGATACCAAACTGGAGCGAGTTAAACAAGTTTTGGACTTGTGTAAGCCCAACTGGCTTTTATGCCTGGAAAATTGAGCTTGGACGCATTTATTCTATTTGTTTGTGTTCCTCGAGGTCAGGATACTTTTTTTTGATGTTGTTAGCAAGGAACCTACTTTGTCTCTACTTGAACTCACACGTGGTTTTCTTCGTTCCAAGATGTAAACCGGAAAAGAACCGCCAAATGTTTGCCCTGTGAAGTTGACGCACCCACCGAGACTTACGTTTTCTTATTACCGAAATATCACCTTCATGACCGTAGAAGTTTTTTCTAAAAAAGATATAATAATTATTCATCTTTACTCAAATTTGAACTCGGAGGCAACAAGAAACTTTTCTTTTACGAGGCATAATAGTGCAAGTTATTACACGTCGGATATGACTCCCTGTCACACCATCACCCTCGATAATAAATAATCTTGATCCTTTTTAAAGATGTAAAAGAAAATAATAATAAATAATTAATTATACTATTATCAGACTATTATTTAATAAATATTTAATTTTTACATAAGATAAATAAATTAATTAATATATAATTTAGATATCGTATAAGAATATATATCTATTGTTCTGAGCACGGATATTTCCGTATCATCTTTGTTTAGCATGGTACTCAAAATCAATGGTGCCTAATAATATAAAAGGTAATATATTATTGTAAAATAATATCATAATATTAATTTCTAACATCTTATTAAAAATTATAGCACAAAATGTCACTATATAATATGTTTGTTTTATATTATATAGGTTAAGTAATACGATAATATATACTATTGCTCCTCAAATCAACATCGATTATAATATCTAATAATTTTTAGCATTAATATTATATTTAAAATATTAATATTATCGTATAAAAATATACTATATACGATGGATAATTCTGAATCATTTCCAAAAATAATTTCAAACAGAATCTGATATAAGAAATACCGCCGGTGCGGTTTGCGTCAGCCGGGCCATCCAAAGTTGACAAGGGAATATGTGCAGAGCGAATGGGTTGTTGTCAGAAGGCCAAACAGCAAACAGCTGTCGGTAGCAAAAGGTGGTTTTAAGATAAAACCAGGGGCGATCGAGTGGTTTTACAATACCGCTTTCCATTTTTCCGATGGAAATAAGAGCACCTCCCCGTCCCTCATCGTTTACCCATCCTCGGTGAGCCATGGAGGAGTGGGAGGGATGGGATGGTGGAAATTTTAGGAGTTGTTGGAATGGGACTGGATCGGGAAATCGGCTTCTATGATCTGATTTCCCGATACCTCCCATGCCAATGATTTCTAATTACTCCTCCCTCTCCCTTCTATTCTCAAAACATATTGTTATAGGTTATTATCTTGGTGGGAGAGGGAAGAGGAAGATCGGGCTCCTAAGAGCAGTGGGAATGGGATCATTGAGGAAGTTCTCTTCCTTCTACTTCCAAAGTTTGGAAGATGGGCATGTGGGGGTATTTCCCGATGCCTCCCATTCCTATTGTTTTTAGGTACTCCTTCCTCTTCCTCATAACTCACGTACCTCTTGGGTTTTGTTTCTTTATTTGGATTATACTTGATTTTTTTTTTTTTTTTTTTAAATTCTTCTCTGGGAAGAGGGTAATCTTTATTTTTATTTTTATATCTGCTGCTGATTTTAAAAATATTAAGACGGATTATTTGATATTAACGGCAAGGTTGCCATTTTTTTTTTTTTTTTGTAAGTATGGATGAAGATTTTCGTGTCTATTTTGGTTACTTTATCTGTTATTTTTTTGTGCTAGCTTTTTTATGGTTCTTTTAAAGTTTTCTTTTGGTCAAGTTTTTTGTGTTCGTATTTAATTTGATCGGCTGACTTGTTTATGCGTTTATTGGTCTATTCTTATTTTCTCAGTAACATAAGGAGAGGTATTATCCGATGTGCCTGAACGAATGCATGTTCGCCAGAAGTCCCATGGAAGCAAATACGCGAGGTATTGAAGCGATGTATGGTGTAAAAGCTTTCTTTCAAGGCTACAAAAACTACTACCAGCTTGGGGGTGAGTGCTGTATTCCAGGGATAAAAAATTGAAATTTCGTGACGGGTGAAAACCGTTAATTAAATCAAAGCTTTCTTATGGAATCTATTCGATGATTTACGGATTGGATGGCTTCTTGTTTCTAGTTCATTGGTTTTGATGAAGTTTTTAGCTGTTCCGAGGGGCTGCAAACCGTTAATTAAATCAAAGATTGGCGTATTTAAACTTGACCTCGATCCGTGCCTCTCTGTCACGCTATAACAATGAATAGCTTATCGGATTGGATTGGAGTGGGTTTTAGATTTAATATATCGATCCACGATATTCTGAGACAAAGCAAAACAAGAATAATCTAAGTGCAAACATGTATAAATCGGGGGATGATGTTATAAAATTCATCTTTACAGGCCAGAAAATGTGGAAAACATATAAAAAATTCAAACAATTCAATACTAAAAAGACCGGATGATTTCATCTTTACGGGCAATAAAATATGTGGATCTCAGCATCTCCTCCGAGATGTTACTACCGGTGTGAATCTTAACCATATACGGTCCAAACCGGCAGAAAAGTATCGTAACTGCATTTATACAACTCCATAACAGCATTTATGCGAATTAATAACCATGACCGAACCAGAGTTACCGCTGGAGAGATAAGTAAATACAAAAACATTTTACAACAAGTCAAATCAGCGACTACCAACAAACAAAAAAAGAAAAAAAAAAAAGGAGAAATCTAATTTACTTTATCTACCTTTGGGTCCAGCCAAAAAAAAAAAAAAAAAAAAATCTAATTTACTGCTGGAAGAACATGGATGCAAGCCCAACATTTTCAGGGTAGTTCTAGAACTTGATTGGTTATCCAGTTGACGCCTGTCCATCGATTCGTTTTCTCCCAATTTCCTCCCCCGCTTCCCACCATTGAACCATCAAAATTAGTAATTTTTTTTTAATCTAGAAGAGCAGGTGGAATGGATTGTGAGCGGATGAGAGAATCAGTTGATACGAAATTACACTGCTTCCGTTTAAGAGGAAGAAGATGGGCTCAGCGGGCGAGTAGGATGAGGCAGTGGAAAGTCCCAAAGCCGACCCGACCGTATCAAATGTACCAAACTTCCCATCGAACCACCATCCTCTCAAGCATTTGGAAGTACAATTACTGAAATCACGTCCAGATCCCAATTTCAAACGTTAGCTCCGAAACACACAACCCAACCGTTAAAATCCTTACCGATGCGTGTGTGCGTGTGGGGGTGGGGGGGGGGGGGGTTGCTTTGGCATTTGTTACAATACGAATGACCTGTACAACGCCAACGGAACGGTGGACAGCGTCAACAAAACCTCCCGTGATTAGAGATGTAACCGAACCGAGGCTAGTTGAATAACTGAAAATTCAAGTTTGATCCGATTTAAAATAATTAGATTTAAAATTTAATTTGAATTCAATCGAATCTTAATATCTCAAACTTGAATTCGATTTCATAAAAAATAAATAAAGCTTAAGATCGATTCAACTCGAATATGAATCGAATCATATTCGAGCTCGAGTTCGAATTCGAAATCGAATCTTTTCTTACTAATAATATATATATTATAAATAAAAATAATAATAATAATATTATTATTATATATATATATATATATTAAAATAAGTTCGTGAGCTTTCGAATCGAGCATTCTACTACTCGAATTCGATTCGAAAAATTATTCGAGCTCAACTCAGATACTCAAACTCGATAATAATTGGCTTGAGTCGTACTCGAATAGCTCGCGAGGAGCTTGACTCATTTACAATTCTACTTGAAACAAAAATTTAAAAATATATTAAAAAAATATCAATAAAATAAATTTTTTAGGTATTAGCACGTATATGAGAGCATGGGTTACCATGAATCCTGATGCAAACTAAGCTGTCAAACAGAAAGAAGACAGCATGAAGCAGTAATAACCAAAGAAGAAATTTTTATGCATCATATTCAAAAAAAAATTAATTAGATCATATAATTATTATTTTTTGATATATATTTAATATTAATATTTTTATTTTTTTAAAAATTAAATAATAAAAATATTTTTTAAAAAAAAATTATGATGATCATATTATAATATTTTAAGATAAAATTATGACTTGCTATATAGAATGATTTAATTTTTCTTCCAGAAGCCATAAAAAAAAATATATATTTTTATCATTAAAAATTTATAAAATTTTTAAAAAATAAAAATATTTTTTTTATAATATTCTATAGCTAAATCATGACATCATGTATAGAAAGTCATAATTTGATCGTACGATGTTATGACATAAAAAAATATATATATTATTTAAAAATTTAAATAAAAAAATAAAATTATAAAAATTATTAAAAATTTTTAATGATGAAAATATTTTTTTTATGATTTTTTTTAAAAATAATATATCCTATATCAAAAATTATAATTTTATCATAAAATATTATAATTTTTTTAAAAAATAATATTTTTATTATTTAAAATTTTAAAATAAAAAAATAAAACTGTATGCATTAAATATATATTAAAAAATAATGATTATATGATTAACACTGCATTTTTTTTCTTTGTACATCGGATCGGCTGCGATGTACAAAATAATTTTCAATAACCAAAAGCCTGAAATGCCTGCTGCAATGAGACCGATTAAAAGATCCAACCCGGTATACCGCACACAAATCATAAGAAAACAAAAAAGGTTGGTAACGAACAGAGAACACCAACAGGAGCAGCAAAGAAAACCAATAGTCCACCTGTTTGACTTAGGCATCCGAAAGGGTAAGTCATTGAAACCCAAACAACACGAGACGACATCCAGAATAGAATAAACTGCTAATATTACTAAATATTCTGCAGAAAAAGTAACAACCTAGCCTACTCCCAAAGAGCTGCCGTAGATGAAGCAAGAACCCGCGAAAACACCGATGGTTTGTTTAGCTGGTTGGGTCTGAAATTTCATAAGATTCATGATCCAACCATCAAAAGTATTGGATTATAAATAGATTAGACCTATGCTGTCAAGTATATAGAGCCATCTTTTAAGTGAGGGAGCTAGCCCCGAATTTCGTAGGAAGAAAAAAAATCATGTCATCAAATCATTGTTTTCTCCATATTAGATTCAGGAAAGTCCACTGACCTAGATACATAAAAATATAGGCTTAACCAATTTACAATCCGGTACTTTTGGTAGTTGAATTATAAATTCTATAAAATTTTGGACCCAACCATCCATCCGAATAAGCTCTAAAGTGTGCCGCGCAATAAGAAAGCAAGCAAAAAAGCGAATCAGAAACAAGATAAGAGAAGCTCAAAGCTAAGCGCGTTGCAATTGCAGCAAAATGGTGGATTCGAACCAGATCCATCGGCAGCATATCAAAATTCGAAAACAAAAATGAACCCATTAAGGCACGAGAAGCCAATGGGCCAGCAGCCTGCACGTGAGAAATATGGCACGGAGGAAGACTGCTTTCGAACCAAGGATATCTTTCAATGATGGCTGTGAGCTGTTGAGGACTGCTAGCCATTGAATAATCGTGCATGAGTGCCCCTCAATCCACAATTGCGAAGGCCGATCAAAGGCCATCTATAGATGCATCCATATGCTAACCATGTCGGCAAATAGTATAAGAGGATGATGGTAACAACCGACCACCAGCATACAGCAGAATAAAGGCTTCTGCCACTGCTCCGTTAACAACAGTACCATTAAAATTAAACTTGACCACTCCAGGCCGGAAGAGGTGGTTGCCAAAACACTTGCTTACTAAATAAAATTAGAGTTAGAAGATCAAGGAGAAGCACAACTCCAAGACCTTGTTTGAGCGTGAATGGAAGAAGCAGTGGGGATGGGATCGAAACAAATCGGCCACCAATGACACACAAACAATCACGTCACCAGCTAACTGGCCTTCCGGCAAAAGTTTTGGAATAAACGTTCATCATGAGTCTGCCAAGTAAGAGGCGCCGAACGAGCCAATGCAATCTGATATGCTTTCTCTACCCCGGTTGTGGCTAATTAAAAAGGTCACCAACACCGGCAAAGATAAAAGGTGACACGGTGTGGCAGGTAGCTGCCAACATGCAGCTGCAAAAAGGCACAATACAATCACATGATCACAACCTTTAATTTTACGGTACGATGCATCATACGGATCATTCATCGTACGATGGCGGCTACATGCAGATGCACGCCGTGCATCGCTGCATGGAGCCATCCATCATGCAGCGAAGAATCCATGCACCAAACAAAAAATCTGTACTCCCATCAGCGCACTCAGCTACCAAATTAATCCAGCCAAAATCGGCTAGTCGATCCTCCTAAAAAAAATGCTGAGTGCACAAGGGATCGGAGCAACATTACCCCGAGTGGGACCCCAACAAAGTTGATCGGACCACCTTTCCGGTGGGAAAGGAGCTTCCGGTGGCTATCGAGTGGCCACCAGATCCTCTTGCTATTTTAAAAGTCAATTTTGATGGATAAGATTGTAGTGATGAGGTTGGATGAGCATGGTGCCGACCAAGGACTGCTGGAAAGCGGTCCATATCCTGTGCCATGCGATAGGCCTTGGCAATGCGGTCCTCTACTACAGGGCACCAATATTTTACATTAAAAGTGGGCTACCTTCTTGCGGAGCATTTCAGGAGATGATTTGGACTGACATGGGGATTACATTGGATCCTTGTTGATCTTTATAGTTATATTCATGCTAGAGTTATATAAGTATTCTATCTAATTTTTAAAAAATATATATTATTCATATTTACCGTGAGGGAAATCACCGAAGGATGATGCCCATACCCCCCCTCCGGCTCCACCGGTGACTTATCGACACGTGAGCCAGATTCTTCTTCCAGATTCGTGCCCATTAGGACGCGGAGGACCCACAACGATACGATAGAGATTTTGCTCGCCGCCCGCGAACGGAAACTTTGGGGTCCCGCGGGTCCAGAGAAAAAACGGCTGATGATTGATGAGATTCGACGATGAGGGAAGGGACGCGTGGCACGTAGGCTGGGTTAGGAGGCCATTGTTGCATGGGAGTGCTTTGAGACTTTTCAATTGGGATTATTCTGGTTCATTCCTAACTTTTCCTATTTGTGCAAATTTCTTTTAATAATATCTGACGTTTTGTTCTTCGTCATGCTTCCATGGCAAGCTGTCCAAGTGTGAAGTGCCCATAGCCTTTCCGCAATCAGTCGACATTACGGCATGGCCCATGCTTTTTGATGGATCATCGATGGAGGCAAAAGAGAGCATGGAGGGTTCCGGAGACAAAAATATCAACGAAGCCCCACTCACTTTCTTGGACCTTCCACACGCACCCTAATGTCTGGTGATAGTTTGCTGGTGAGACATGGTTATTTATTTAAAAATAATCACCTTCTAATGGCATAAATAACCATGCTCCAATATTCATCAAAGTTTATTTTTTTTTAAAAAAAAAAAAATTACAACCAAGTTTTGATCCATGTATTGCAGAAAGGTTTTATCTCTTGCACGGACAAATCAGTTATTATTTTGATGAAATATTTCATTATCCATCACCTTTTGAACGCAACTAGCAAAGCAATTGAAACATATGTTGACATATGTGAAATCGTACTAGATTTGAGATGCTAATAGCCTTAAAAGTCAAGCCATCAGTACAACGACACTAGTGTTATTTTCTATGTTATCCAAAGTTTCTCTCCAGTCATCGTGACACAAGAATTATCAAATCATTGATGAACTTTAACTCATATCATGATTACATGCTAAACACTCATTAGGTACAAACTGGTGATATCGTGGTGGTCTCACATATAGCGTATGTTGTTCAATGGATGCTTTGACTCAAACAAAATAAGTGCAAATGTCTAAATGATTTTTCATTATTACTTTCATAATTTATTTGCAAATTGTTTCAACGTTTTTCGAATCTTTTTTTTTTTTTTTTAAACATCAAACTTTTACCTCTAGCCTTTGTTATTGTTGAACACCATATCCGTGATTATGAACAATGCCACACTTGCAAACTATGCACCTCAAGTGTATTCAAAATTAAAAGCCTTCTCCAAGTGGAGCAAGTGGGGAGCCTAGCTTCCTCCTTAGTTACCAGTAGGTTTGGCTAATCTAGTCAGCAGATGTATCACCAGAGGAGTAGAAAACGGACAAACAACAAACTGTTCAAGATACGCATGTGAAATCCAAAACACCTTTCTAATTAGAATAAAAAACTGAGGGCCATCCCACTCGATAAAAAAAGAGGAGTCAGTGACATGTATATAGACCAATTAAAAGGGTTGAAGCAGACTAGTCCACAGCTCCTTACATCCTTTTTATTGCTGAACTTGGAATCCTTTTCTATAGGTCCTCACATGTATAGGGGGCAAGGGAGGAATCCTTTGTTAAAGACCTAATTTTTCACATCCCTAACCTAGCTAGACCGCACGCCCCTTCTCTATCTTTATAGCTCCCTTTATACTATTTCGTCTACTTCTCTACCTCTTTTCTATCACTATATGTTATCAGGAGGAGGGAAGGGAGGCATGTGGTGATGCTGTTGACAGAAGATAGAGAGCACAGATGATGGGATGCATGGCGCTCTGCATCACATTCCTTTGTGCTCTCTATGCATCTGTCAGCACCTCCAGCCTCTTTAATGACTTGAGTTGTCACTTTGGAGACTAACTTCGTTCTTTGTGTTCAATATTTTGGCAGATGAGAGCAGGAGAGCTTCCAATCAAAGGGTGGCGGAGGGCTTGCTGTGGACACCGGAGCCTAGTTGCACCCGGCTTGTTGCTTCCTTGTTAACATGGTGTGGATTACGTGACGCTGAAATGATTGCCATTCTTTGGTTGTTCGTTCGTTGGGCGTTATGGGAGGGATGGTTTTATCCTTTTTTTCTAATGTGAAAACGTTTCTTTTGGAGAAATATGTGAAACGAAATACGAACTGTTTGGTTTTGTAGCACGCTTTTTCCCTTGTTCTTTCCCAATTCTGGATGATTTTTCAACAAACGGTCCAGTTTGATTAGAAACTACCAATCTTCCTAAACCAACATCCCGAATGTTATCCAAAGATATCTACCCATTTAACATTATAATATCCATTAAAATTCAGGTGGCTATTTTGCAGCTTCCATTCTCATCACACACACAGATATATATATATATAATATCCATTTTCATGTTTTCATCAATTAAAATTTCTCAAACCTTACAAGTTTATGTTACCCCCCCGCCTTTTTTTTTTCCTTTTGGAAATCCAGGTTAGTATTTGCTCGGAAATGTAAAGGCTATTCGATAAGCAGTTTAATAAGTATTACCTATCGATTTGATTGATAGCAAATATGATCAGGAAAACAAACCACGGAATCAAGTTATCAAAATCTCCACCAAAGCATCACGATGCATGAATAATAATTTAAATTTTTGGTGTGACGAACCAATTTTCTTACTATTATTTTGATAAGAATCATTTTATTATTTTATAATTCCACTAGATTTGGATCGATTATGCCATCAAAGAGACATTACAGTAGTCATCATCAGCAAATTACTGATTCAAATCTAAGCCTCCGCTATTCTTAGTGACAATCTTCGAAGGAGATGCTCAGGGTGCGAAGCACATCATGCAGCTCTTTCGTCTTCTTCTGTCCCTGAGCGCCCCTGTTTCCCTCTCATCTATATATTAGTGGATAGGCGAAGGGTTTCCAATCACTCATCCAATATTAATTATATTTCTAATTTGATGTCATTAATTTCTTTCTTTTCCTTCCTGTGGAAAAATTAGAGGTATATTTGCTATAAAAAGGATGCAAGTCAGAGACATGGCAAAGGGCATCAAGAGGCAGAGACCGAGCAGCGGGGGGTGGAAACCAAAATGTAATGAAGTGAAGACACACGGACCCCAACCTCTGAAATTCGCTGCATACTGGTAGAGATTCATATTGTCTATGTAAATATAAAATCTAAGATGGATTCTTTGAAGATTTTTCATTTTTAAGGTAATTAAATGCGAACAAAGCATATCACGGCGCAAATTATAAGATGGAAGATGAGAAGTTCGATACATGAACAAGATGCATCGCTGCGAATCACACCGTTGCACCAATTTGTAGATTATTAATTACTCAAAACAAGACAAAGCACTTGCATCACCATATCAACGATCGTTCATACACCACATATTAGTTAATATTTCTATATATCAACAGGCAAGGAGCTTTGAAAACTCTAGTGCCCTTATTTACCAGAACATAAAATTCATATATTCGTGCACGATACTTTGCCCACAAGAGTTCTGCAATACTGCGACCACATAACTGGAGAAATGGCCAAAAGACCAACCTCTATAGCACCGGTAGGATGATGGGTAGTAGCAGCGGAGGAGTGGATTCGATCATGGCGGAGGCGGACCGGGCGGCCCATGGTGATGATGTGGCGGACCGGGAGGGCCAGGTGGTTGAAGCGGTGCACCGGGAGGGCCAACTGGAGGGCCCGGCGGACCGGGAGGATCGATTGGACCAGGAGGGGGAGGAGACGGACCAGGCGGTCCGGGTGGTGGCGGAGTGGGCGGTCCAGGTGGCGGTGGCGGCTGTTGCATAATGATGGAGAGAGATGGAACGTGCCAAGTGGTGGATGTTTGGTTTAGGATGGAGCTCCATTTTATAGAGAGTGATGTGGAGGTGAAATATTTAGAAAGACTCGTAGTTGATTGACTCGCGGGTGCGGGTGCGGATGCGTGATCATCTTTTCTTTGCTTTCTTGTGACGTCCAACTTTTGACTGCTGGTTTGCTGGTTCCAGAAAGTGGATGCTTCTGGGTTAAGAATTAGCAGCCGGTATTAGGTTTTGGTATGTTGCCTTTGCATATTGGATGGAGATTAGATACGGTCGAGCATTAGGATGTTAGTTTAAAAGGTAGAATATAGCATTGTGGCCACCAAAACTTTCAAAGTTTGTCTGGTCTTGCTTAAAGTTATACCCAAGACACCATGAAAAAGAGTAAGTATGACGTCGAAAGCCAACAGGACTATGTTTCAAAAGCTTCCACCACAAACTTGTTTGGTGGTGGCGGGTGAAAACTGGAGAGATGAAATGCAATTAGGTGGGGTGATCAGAAGATGGAGGGTTTGTGAAGGCGCCTAGTTGATTGACATGCAGATCTAGTTGTGTGATTATCTTTTACTTTGCCTCGTGGGGACATTGAACTTTTTGACTGGGAGTTAGCTGATTTCTTATTTTACTTTTGATAAAATAAAAATTTTATATAAATAAATAATAAATGGAGGAAGAAGGTGTTGAACCTTTGAACGTGTGGTTAGCAGGCATATAGATTATGGAGAAAGGGCAAAAAGTGAGAGAGGCAAGAAGGAGGAAAGATCTGAGATTATCTGTTGTGCATGCGATGCACTGTACCGTATAGTGCAGATGGACGGCCGCATGCTATGTACATTCTATGATGTGTATTTGGATGCGATTGTCCACGGCACCATACCATGCAGTGCAGAGCAGCGGATCGAAAAAAAATTTTGGAATGGAATGGGGATTCACATAAAACTTTCAAGATTTTAGTTAGAAATCAATTATTAACAAGCCATGCAAGAAGTAAATCGTTAGTTAAAACAAGATTTAAATGTCAGTTATTTATCGTGCTTTTCCTTCCTATTATGTAAAAATCTTCTGGCCTAGCTTCGCTTCAAGTGCAAAGGTTGCAGGAGTGGTGTTTGAGTTGAAAAAGGAAAAAAAAAAAAATGTGGCTGGCCGAGAGGATGCAAAGCGATCGGGCTCAGATGAAACTGACTAATAATCTGGGCCGAACAAATGTATAACTGTTGATCCACGTGGTGGCCCATTTGCAGCCCTCGCTATCGGTTGCGGGGGTTCGCAAACTCAAACTACTAAGATTTATTTATATGACTGATAATAACAACGATAAATTAAAAAAGACAACATAAAAATAAAATTTATCTTATAGTATTTTCTCTTCTCTTCCCAATTCCTATCTTCTTCAATTTAAACGAACCACTGGATTCAACAAGTCACATGTGGTGATTTTTTTTTTGGGGATGTAAAAGTAGAAAAGTTTAGATCTGTATATTTTGTTATTTTCATTTTCCTTTCGGTTTTGGGCCTAATTTTCAAGTGCAGGTTTCCTTAATCCTAATCATACATAATCTCTCAGTCAAAAAATATTATGCATGCTGAGCTCTATTTTTGAAACGCTCGAACCATAGTTTTTTTCAGTTGCATCCCATTGGGTCCATCCTTTTTAATGGTTTCGGTCCCATTCCGGTTTTATTGGATCTGATTCTTTAACTACGTTTTGATGGGTTCCGAATATGGTAATTTAACGTTGATGTTCCATTCAGGCATACACCATCTGACCATGTCCGTTTATCTATAAACCTACTTCGATTGGCATTCTGCCACCAGAATCCTTCTGATAAAAATGTGGACCTCTTTTAACTATAACTGGTCTGCACTCACTGGGCCTATCTTTAGCCCGTTTTGGGTCTTGCTGTGAGTAGCTGGAAACTCATTAAAAACTGAATCATGCTTAGGTTCAACTAATCCGGTTGAGAAATGAGAGAGAAATCCACGTCAATTCATTGAGCTAGCGTTCCTCAAATTATATTTTTTCGAACAAAACCGTAAAAACTCAAGACAACATTTCATTCTCAAAAAAATTATTAGAAATAATGAAAATTGTAAAAAGGAGAACAAAAGAAAGGGGAAAGATGGAGAGGAGAACTAAAACCACGAGAGAGAAAACCCAAAAAAAAAAAAAATTCTTTAGATGCTAAACCACCTCCATCTCCACCTAAGTACAGATTATACTTCAAATTAAGTTGTTTGGATTCTTCCCGGGGGGTGGGTGGGGGTGTGGCGCAGAAATAATCTATGATTATATTACGTGGATTTGACTGAAGAGGCGATTGAATTAAATTACCTTTGGTTCTTTTAGCATCCATATAGCATTACTCTAATTAAGCCATCACGAGACAAAATTCACATGTTTGAAAGTAATAGAGTGCAATGAAATTATTACCATCAAAGTCCGGAGGAATCCTGAACTAGCGAGGTACCAAGCTTCCTTGCCACCAACAAGTATAGAGTACCCCTCTCTGATGGTAGTGGATCATTAATGGACTCGTTTGGTTCGCGGAAAGTGGAGAGGGAAGAGGCAGTTTTCAAATAATGGAGAGAAAGTTTCTTATTTGGTTGAAATTTTAAGAGAAGAAAGAAGAAAAAAGCTTTTTTTATGAAAAATCACTTTCTACATTTTATGAAAAATGAAAACCTATGGAAAAGATGGGTTTAGCACTTCCCATATAATGAAAAGTGGTGATACTTTTTCTTTCTCAAAATATCTTTTAAAGATCTATGACTAAAATTTTATAAAATATCATGAATTATTAGGATGAAATACTAAATAGTGATAATATAATATGATATTATTATTATCCTAATATTTATATAAATATAATATTAATATAATCATATTTATTATATTTTAATATTTATATTAATATAATATTTATATAATATTTATATTAATATATTAATATTTATATTAATATAATATTATATTTATTAAGATATTAATCAATTTATCATATTAAAATATTAATATTATATTAACGTAATATAATATATATTGATATTATATTAATATAATAAATTATTATAATTTAATAATATATTTATATTAATACTAATATAATATTATTATATATATAAAATTTAGTAGCAATATGTATGGTCTTATATCTATTAAGAGTATAACGGATATTTTATATAATTTTTTCAAAAAAATAGATGTTCAACTAAATATAAACCATTTTTTAATAAATTATTTTTCATGGTCAACCAAACATACTAAAATTCTATTTTTAGAAAATAACTTTTCAGGAACTGACATTCTAAAAAATTACTTTCTGAAAAAAAAAAAAATCTTTCCACAAATCAAATGAATTTTAAAGACTCCAACCTTTATGAGGCAAGCCAAGCCGTGACACAACCCGGATAAAGTTCAAATAGAAATTTCTTGTATCCAAGATAGCAATGGACCGGCTGCACCATTTGTATATCTAGCTTGGGTCGAGTGCGAATAGAAATTTTTTGATCCAAAATAGCTATTAAATTGAGGATTGAAACCACGACCTGCTGGATGAGTTATACTCAACCAAAATTCTACTCTACAATAATTTATTATACTTATTCAAAATTCATTCATATTATCACATAGCAATATTTGATTATTTTATCATATTTTATTTTTAAAATTTTAATTATTTTTACAAAAGATAAATCCTCTTTTCTTAATATATATATTCATTTTATTCTATGTGATATTTCAGAAAAAAAGTTATTTAAAGTATTTAAAAATATTAATTACTCCCACATTATTTTCTTACAAGCTTTCTTAAAAGTAAATAACATATGATTGTTTTTTTATTTACATTTTTTTTATACAAAATTTATTAACTATTATTTTGCATAATTTATTCTAAATAATATAAAATTTTTAATATTTTTTTATGCAAATCTGATCGAAGCAGCATCTTGGATGAGTTGGTTTTTGCATAAATTTAATATCCATATGTTAAGCCCTTATCTAGTTACTCATGCATCATATGCAATACCGATCTAAATTATAAGTTACGCTCCCATGCTTTACAATCATTCTTTTTTATATTAGTATTTATTTTAGGCTTCGTTTAAAATCTGATTTATATCCAAATAACATCCGGCTTACTTCCAGTACCCCTACCAAACCAAGGGATCATCAAATTTCTCCACAATTTTAGTGGTCGATATAGGATAATTGTCATGGTAGATGCCATCAGATGGTTAACATTTATTTTAAGAAATGAGGGACCACCGAATGTGGGGACCGTGTCAAACTGGAGACCCAACATGGTAGATGCCATCGGACAATTGAGATTTGTTGTGAAAATTAGAAAAAGGGACCACTCGGTATGCAGGACAAGGCAATTGCTGTTGGATTTTGAGTTTGTCATGCGTCTTGGGATGGAGATATGGTCGACCATTCCAATTGGCCACAATGCCGATTGTGGATCAGACCTCCATGTGGCTCTCAAATCTAACGTTGTCGATTAAACTCTAAATGTTTTGGAGCTTTTACGGTTAAAATCAGGTTGTGATTTTAACCAAAACCGTACTGCCTCAGGGTCTATTAGAGCAATCGAATAGGACTTGAGCCAAATTATTTGCTGGATTCATAAATTACAAAGCTCATTTGCCTAATACCTCCAAACTTGAATTTTATGAAAAGGAAAAAAAAAAAAAAAATCTTCATGAATCTCTTTTCTTTGTTGCAGACCAACAAGCCCACAGGCTGGGATTTTAAATCAGGCCTTCACGTGCCCTTAGAAGGTACAGGCTGGATGGGCTAATAGACCTGATTCCTCCTGAAGGACCACCCCTACACAATATTTCTGAAGGAATATCCAAATATATCTTTACTGTGTTTGGATTTTTCTACAAGATTAAATTGAAAATCTTGTGGAATTGGGTTGTTCATTCAACCGTGGCTCTATTAGCCTCCTAGCCTAAAAATCATACGGGAAAGGAAGTCGAAAGATGGGGATTTGGAATAAGATCTGGGTAAATCCATAAAATATATGAGCTAGTTGAAAGATTTGGGCTGTTCCTTAAGGATTTTTAGCCCAGGCCCGTATAAATATTTAAACGGACTCTTATGGGCCAAAGTTAACCAGATCCAACCCGGTCTATTTTACAAATTGGTTGAGTCCTAGTCCAAGCTTGGACCCAAGTTTAAGAATGAATTTTTAATCAGACAGATGCTGGACGCAACTCAAACCTCGACCAGTAGCATGGAACCGGTGACTTCAACGCTTCATCAATGTAGTTGAGAATGCTCTGGCCATCCAACTTGCTCAGACGTTGTTCGATACTTCTCGCTTCAAAAAAAAAAAAAAAAAAAAAAAAAAAAAAAGCTAAGAAAAGTTTCAACCGTATAAATATATTGGCATTTGAGAGCGAAAGATAATAAGAGATCACGTTTGCTTTTTCTGGTAATCAAAGCAACCTCTTGTCCAGGGAATCAACTGTATCGCTTCATTTAGCTTTCGCTTCGTTATCTGCTGCTGTGGGTTGCCATCAGCGCATTGAAGGCCAAAACCAGCTTTCCCTCTTCAGAAAAGGCGGAAAAAAAATGGCCTATCCCTGTCCGTTAATTAGAGTAGCGTCATAAAATTATTATATAGAGCAATTAGATCCCATTGGCGTAACATATATGCCATCAGAAATTCATACTACAAATTTCTTAATTTTAGAGCTAGCAAATTGTATTTGTATTGCTTTCATTCTTTTAGCGCAACTGATTAGACTTCACCTACATGTTCTAAGAAAAAAAAAAAACTCTCAAATTAAGGTGTAGTCAGATGTATCACTCAATTACAGCCCTTTGGAAAATTATATGACCCTTTAATAAAAAAAAATTGTCTAATTAAATAACATTTTATTTTAGACACGTACCTGCCAAGTTTAGAATTTAATTTTTACATCCAATTTTCCATGGAAAAAACAGGTTTGCATGGTGGTATGAGCACAACTTGCTAAGAGGTAAGCATTTGATCTCTCTGAATGGTTAGCTAGTTTTATTATAAGGAATGAGCGGAGAGAATCTAATAAAACCCTTCTCCTCGCTTCTATCGAAACTTTGGTAGATATGCAAAGCAAAGGAACTCCTAGGGATTAATTTGCTTTTGAGGAGGGTATCTGATAATGATTTGAGATATAAAATAAGGGTGCCTACAATGAGCATTAGCTAACGGAAGGACCTGGTTGGCTTGCCTTAATTTGACTTGGCTCGTGTTTTTGGAAATAAGAATTTTTGATTTAGCAACAAAAAGTTCCTCCCCCCTAAAATTATTGTTTTAAATTTTAAAAACAACAAATATATTATATTTGGAAGTAAAACTGCTCAAATACTATCTTGATGAAATTGAAATAACTACCACGTTCCTTTTTTACTTCTGCATCATTATGACTCACTAAAAGTTCTCAAGTGTGTATATGTATATATATATATGCAAGGAAAAAATGTCAATATCTAGCTCTATAATAGGTATAATAATTGGAAAGAGGTACTGCTTTCAAGCCTTACAAGGTGTTTACCACATATTTCTTCTATTAGTTTTGTACAATAATTGCCAATACTTTTATGATTATTTTATTTGGTCATGGAGAGACATGAGTTGCCATTCACACTAGCAAATCCAAATTGATGCACACCAACCAACATGCATCACAAGTCAATTAGGGTGCCATACACTCAGAGCGTGATCCTAGCGGAGGTGGAAAACCTAACAAAACCTAACATCCACAAAATTCCTCCAAGAGCCAGCCAACTCACAATATAAAATATAAAACATAAACACTGTAGCTCTTTCCCATCACATTGTTAAATAAGAAGGCAATAAAAAAACATAGCATGACATTGATGGATTATAAAAATATTAAAGCAAACTAATCGGAGTATTGTTGCCAATCACCTTTTAGGTCGCTGCTTAGCTCACCAAGCTGATAGAGCAATTGGATATTGGTGGAGTACATGTATGGATCAGTCATGTCTCTCTTTGATTTCATCTACTGCTCGGTGAAAAACACCAACTTCCACGTTGAATCCATAAACCGGGCAGTACGGCGGTGGTCATTAGCATTTTTCAGCTAATAACCCCACCTCCCACCAGCACCACAACATCATCATCATCATCATCATCATCATCGATATAAAACATGAGAGAAAATATATGATGTAGAAAAAAGTTGGAAAGAACCATGCAAGGATCCAAAACCACAATCAAACCAAGCAACAACATGGATCACACCATTATCAATGCCATGGGTTTTGAAGATTATTTTATCCCTCCTTGCCCTTCAATCCTAGGAACCAAAATTTACAACATAAATATCTTTCTTTGATAATAAAATTACACAAAGATACGCACACAAAAAGAAGAAGAGCCCAAGAACTCTTCTCAAAAAAAAAAAAAAAAAAAGGGAATAGGAGGGAAGGAAGAAAAGGCCGAGCAGCTCAGGCTGCGTCGACCCTCAAAAAAGAAAAAGTAAAGTTAGAAAAATTTATATATACTAATTATTGGGAGGAGATAGCATAAGCACCGTCCGATCGGGTGCTGATCGGATCAACAGGGCGAGAGCCAGGCTACGAGCTCCGCCCCGATCCGGCGGTCGGCATCGGCCCGACGCTCCTCCGCCACCAGCGGCGAACGGCAGAGAGGACAACTCAGATTCATCTGGTCGAACCACCCGTCGAGGCACTCGCTGTGAAACACGTGGCAGCACGCCAGCCGCCGGACCCGGTCACCGTCGGCGAGCTGGCAGAGGCACACCGCGCAGCCTGGCTCCTCCTTCTCCCCGTCCGAGGCCGCGGACGGCAGTGCCTCGTAGGCAAAGGGGCGGCCGGAGGAGGCCACGACGACGAGTCCGGCGAGGCCGGAACCGGCAGCGGAGAAGAGGGGATCGTCGGCGGCGGCGGAGGATGAGGGGTGGAGGCGTAGGAGGCCGAGGGAGTGGAGGAGGCAGAGGAGGAGGTAGCGGAGGTAGGAGACCCACCCGGCGGCCGCCACGACGAGGAGGATCGGGATGGAGTCGCTGGACGCGTCGTGGAGTCGGTTCGGGAGCCCCATTTCTTTCTTCCTTCCTTCTCTTTATTTAATTTCTTCTAAATTTAGTAATTACTACAGAGTGAAGAAACGGGAGGAAGCAAGGAAGGGGATTTATAAGGACGGCGGGGGGAAATGGTAGAATTTTTTATGAAGAGCCGAGAGAGAAGAAGAGAGGGGTTACGTGGGGTTTGGGAAAGGGGGCATGGGATTGGGAATTGGGAGTTGGGGGGCGAGCCTTGGACTGTTATGGAGAGGGGAAGGGATGGACGATAGAGCGGGTAGGCGGTTCACGTGATGGTGGTGGGGGCCCACCATTCTGCCACTAGACAAGCACGTCATGATCCGGTTCCGGGGAAGCCCTTTTGGATGCTTCCGTCGGTCCAGCCCCTTAAGCTTAGCTTCTTGAAAGGACTAGATGGGTCGGAGAGGTCAGAGGTCCTACCGTTGAATGCTGGGTCGCTATTAAGGTCTTTGCTAGGTTTTTGGCGCTGTTTTTAGTTTTCACCCTCTATTTCTATTTCTTGATTGGTGGGATTTACTCGTGGAGATAGCTTCGACAGAGCTGTTGAATTGTTTGATTTGTTCAAGAGGATATGTGCTGAACTCGAGCACTTTATGGAAATGCTTGGTGAGATCCATCGAAAAAAAATTAAGACCACACAATAGTCTAACTTGATCTTACATGTGATTCAAGACGACATATTTTGGATTGATTGGTCCACGTCAAGTGAGCCCGGATGAAATTAATATTCGGCTGTCTAAATTAATTTTTTTATAATATATTCTATTTTAAAATTTATCTTGATTAAAAGAGAAATTTAACTTGAATTCTAAATGATCAAATTTCATTAGCATAAAATAGAGCTTAAAATGATTTTACTATATTTTCTATTCTTTCAAAAAAAAATCGATCTAAATTATAGAAAGATGGTTCTCACTGATATATAAAAAGAACTTGCATAATAATTCTATCTTTTTTTTGAAAAAAATAAAAATATCAAAATTTTACTTTCCATAACATTCTCTAATGATTAATCTACCTATCTTTGATGAGAGAAAAGGACTTAAGTACTATGCTTTCACGAGTTTTTGATATTTTGTATTATTTTATTCCAAGATTAAAAGGATTATCTATCTTTGATGAAAATAGAAAACTTCTTGATATTCAATGTAACTTTTTGCTGAAATTTGAGTTGAGCATATAAAATAAATTATTTTTCCACATAAAGCATCTCACTCCTCCAATTATATGTTTTTAATTAAAATATTATTTAGCATATGCTTTCTGACACCCAAATTGTACTATTTAACCCCTGCTATGAATTTTCTGCCGTGCAAACTAATTATTGAAAAAACTCAAAAAAGAAGTTCCCGGCCTCAACTTTGATCTGACCATATCATGGAGCTATAAATCAAATTAATTCTCACCTTTTCCCATCTTCTTCAAAAATAAGCAACCGATTTGTCTTTATAACCAGTTTTAAATTATAAAACCCATCACCGAGAATTTTTCCACTCGTGAATGCTAACAAAACTAAATGAAAAAGAAGGTAAAGAAAGAGGGCACAACATTAGAATAGATTCTATTAGAACTTGTTTAATCAATTTCAGATATTCTTCAAGAATATGCTAAGTTTGATTTGCAAAATTGGACATATGCTAAGTTTTAAAGGATCGGTAGCATTTATCATCAGAAGATAAAACGAAAGTATATTCAGCAGAAGACTACATAAGAGGCCTTAAACACTAATTTACATCGTAAATATAAATGTATTTACAGTCCCATGTCAATTAAGAGACCCACAAGTCTTAGTCCACCCTCAAACAGGAGGGGGGAGTTGGTCCGAGCCCAGATCCAATGTTAATTGCACCCATGTCCCATTGGCGCAAATGGAGAGCGATAAGCATCATCCCGAGGCAGAAAGACATCCTTGGGTGAAGGACGAGCATGACCCGGTCCTCAACCAAAAGAAAAAGAAAAAGAAAAAGAAAAAAAAAGGTATGACCCAGTAACATAATATAATCATATGTCCTGGCTAATTAATCACACCATTGGAATCATAAAGCATATATAAATGGAGATACGCCGAGATTTACGGACCTAAGCCGGTGTCTTTGATGTTGGCTGTGGTGTCCAAGGGGAACATGAGGTATGCCTCTGAGATCTCCAAATCCACCGACCCCACTATAATACGTTCATTCTACTTCTTTTAACACGTCCTCCAAAAAGGCCTCCTCACCACCTGCCAGGACCATTTGACAACTTGGCCCATTCTTCCACCAGCATGCCTCCAAAAAGCTTTATTATTATATGCATGGTAGAAATTATTAGGTAGACTAGATCCACCACCGTGGATCGGGCATGAAATCGATTTAGTTAGTTATTGGATGGATTCCCATGAAATCATCTTAGATGATTCATTTCACTTTGGGATGAAATTATCAAATGGATTCATTTCAATCTTGGTCCATGGGGCCTCCCTTTCCTCAATTATTTCTCTCTCCGAGTCATATGTTGCTAGACATCAATCATCAACGAACTTGTTGGACGTCATGAGCTGAAGTGGCGTCCCAATCATCTTTATGTTCGCCTACATAAATTATGGATAAGCCCTAGTGTCGTTATGATTATGTATGACAGCCTCGGTGACTAAACTAGAACCGTTACATTTATTATGTTCTATAATCAAGCACATTATGTAGTTCTAAAATCAATATTTTGCATCTATATTTTGGTTAATATGATCGTCGTGAACTTGAAAATAGTAGTCACAAGTTATTTGTCGGATGTTATGCGCGTTTATAATTCAATAGAGTTGTGTTGAAATTATTGTGACGACTTTTATTCTTTAATTATGCTTAAATATCCAATCATCTTGTTCTAACCATAAATGTTTAAAGGGAATTGGCTGGAGGTAAGTATCCAGCTTTGCTCGGATGTTCCGGTGGTGATTGTAGGCACTTTAGGAAACATTGCCGCCACTTGGATAGAAAATTGAAAAGAAAGGAAGGAATGGCATGGTGGTGCCAAGTTGCACCGGGTTTAGATTGCATTCCATTAGGTTCTTTTCGGTCAATCATGGAGCAAAGTTTTCTGGGATCCAAATGTATGTCAAGCCGGCCAACCAATCAGGCTTGGCAACTTGGAGGGGAGAATCATAGGATTTGAGATGGATTTAGTGGAGATGCAACAAGACAATTGGCTAAATTATTCTCGTGATGCAATAGACCATGAGCTGTAAGTCCTTCTCCCACCCCAACCTCGGTAGAAAAATCGCTTGTTAGATGATGATGGCATTTGAAGAGACCTTGTCATTATCAAAAATCTCTTCATGGAGCATCCTCCCTCCATTTTCTTAGGTAATGGAGATGGAGTTGTCCCCTTGTCTCAAAATAAGTACAAATTTCTCTAACATCTTGGTTGGTTGGAAGAGTAGAGCATGATCGAAAAGAAAAGAATACAAGAGAAAGTATTCTTGGAAGTTTTTTACTAAAAAAAATAAAAAAAATGAAAGAAAATGAGAGTCTCAAAAATATAATTTTTTTCTCTTCTAAATTGAGCAAATTTGAAAAAAAAATAATTGAAACTTTTATAAGCTTTTTATGATTCATATCTTATCTCTATGGATTATTTTCTCTCATTCAATTAAAATTTCTACGACACGCCTCTCACACATCCTTCCATGCAATTGAGTCTTCCATGGAAGGAAAAAGCAATAAAAATATAAAAAAAATCAAAAAAAAAAGATAAAGCCTTTTTCCACTTGTACTATTTTTTTTCCTATTTTTTATTTTTTTATTTTTTTGGACGAGAAGGAGAATTTCTTATTTACGAGGAAAAAATTAATATCGCTACAACATAAATATCTTCGCAACATATTGTATGTGTTATGTTCAACGACATAACATAACAGTAAAAAAAGTTATAATATTTATTTTTTTTCAATCAAAAAAAAGAAGAAATTATTTTATTTTATTTTTTGGTTGCCTAAGAGGAGAGATAGGATCAAATATTATGTCATAAGTAGTCTTCCATTCTTGAGTGATTAATTTCGAGAAAGTGGGTCATGGACTTCTTATGTACCAAGTAGGAAACATAAGAAAGGGAAAGCTAAGGTTAAAACTTTCGAAAAGAGATATATTTTATTTCATTTCATTTATTTATTTATTTATTATTCTTTTCTTTTCTTTTCTTTCCCGCGCGCCCAACCAAGATGTAAAGCGCAAAGCTTTTGGAGTGATTTGGTCATTTACGCTTTTGCCGTTTCCTCTCTGGAATTAGAGAGAGGCACGCAAAAATACCTTTTAGACGGAAGTCTCCCGTTTCTTACCTTCCTTCTCCAACGCCATATTATAATACTTGAAGATAGAGAGAGAGAGTCTCCATTCCCACCCATACGTCGATAGTGGAATTGGGGATTGGGGACTGCTGAAGGGTTTGTATCAGGCGGACTTTAATAAAATATTGCAGTAACCGAAGGACTTGTTTGCAGTTGTCACTATAATTAACCCTAGCCTATGGGAACTAGTTCAATTTCAATAGATGAGACAGAAAAGGTTACTTTGCCCCCCATCAGCGGATTTGCATGACATTCTTTGTTCATAAAGTGACTTGTTTAGTTTCGGCTTTTATTTGAAGTAATCATGTCATGCAATGTACCGGGACAAATGGGGTTGATCTAAAAACTAGAGAACTCAAATAAACAAAATACTAAGTTATATAGGGGCTTCTATGTAACTATCACCTACACGTTAAGCTTCAAACACGAGGCGAGGATAATTATGACAAAACTCTATGGTATCATAGCTAAGTTTCTTAAATTGAGTTCAAACTAGTCTCATCTGTAGCAGCTGCCTCGACTAGCTTGAATCTATTATTAAAAATATATTTTAAATAAAACTCTATTAAAATTTTATTTGCTACATTAGCCCAATCTTATTGATGTAAAGATATTTTCACTAGTTGAGCATATAGAAAAATACTTTCTATATCATGGACGATAGGAAAAAATTTTTAGGAATATATATTATAGATATTTTAGCTGCACTTAGAGATGGATTCACCATCGAGTCCGATCCAATGCTCACTTTCTGGAAGTGGCTCTAGCTCGCTTCCACTTGATCATGGGCTAGACTGAGTCTCTTCGAACCTTCTTCTAGGATCTTTACAAAAAGGGAGAAAGCAACGTAGGCCGCTGCTTGCGGTATAGAAAAAATTTTACAAGAATATATATTGTACATTTTGTCGCTGCACTTGGAGATGGGTTGACCATTAACTCCGGTTCAATGCTCACTTTCTGGACGTGGCTCTAGCTCGCTTTCACTTGGTCATGGGCTAGACTAAGTCCCTTCAAATCTTCTCATAGGATCTTTGTAAAAAAGAAGGAAGCAACCTAGACCGCCGTCCGTGGTATAGAAAAAAATTTTCAAAAATATATATTGCAGACATTTCCACTGCACTTGGAGATGGGTCCAATGCTCACTTTCTAGATGTAGCTCTAGCTTGCTTTCACTTGATCATGGGTCTTTTCAAACTTTCTCCTAGGATTTTCGCAAAAAAATAAAGAAGGAAGCAACCCAGTCCCTTTGGCTGGTCAAACGGCAATGGGTCAAATGTGAATCTGGTGGATCATCACTCATGCTCATTCTATATTTGCTCTGGAGCGGAGTAGGGCAGGTAGAGTTATATGGAGCGGATTATATGGATCAAGTTGCATAAAAAGAATAGTAGGAACAGATTTGCTTGGAAAAATTTATCTTCTCATTCCAAATTTTTTAAACCCATTTGGCATGAGTGATGCTTTTTCTAAGCTGTATTTCTTTTTTAATTTTGAATGGTAAGAGACTTTTTAAAAGTTGATAGAAGTACAAATACTATCAATATTTCATTAAGATAATGAGGAGAAAACCATGTCACTCGGAGGTTGCCATGGAGACGATCATATAATACCGAAAAAAAAAAAAAAAAAAAGGAAAAGAGAGAGAGAGAGATACATCTATTGTATTTCAGTCATTTTTTTATTTTTAACTAGTTTCTTTTTATCACTGAGAAATATGTAAACTTTTCTTCCGTGCTTTTTATCTTTAATTTTCTACTTTGCAATTTATCTACTGACCTCATTGAACATATATGCATGTCTGCATATATCGACATGTGCACAAGAATATTTTGATAAATGCCGATATTTTACAAGTTATACAAGGACAATCAATATCGCATTGCTTATATAAATCTGGTATCAAGAAAGAAGCAATAGATATATTGATATAGAAAAAACATCCACAACTTTGTGCATTATAAAACGTTAGTATGATTCCATCCTTTGTGCTCTTGAGTTTTTCTTGATTGTCAAAACATTATAATGGAACATCGTTTGACTTGAACTTATATGTCACATTCAGTTATTACATTATAATATTTATTTTGATCCAACTGTTGTAGTAGAAGATACATAAAATGATAATGACAAGGAGAAGAGAACATTTTAAACCATTTAATGTTAGTATATTTGATTAAGTACCTTTAAAATATAAAATTTAATTTTTAAAACAGAAATTATTAGTAAATGAATAATGAAAAGTTAAATAACACATACTATAACTATTATATAATGCTATCAACATAGCCACCATATAAAATATATGATTTTTTTATATGTATATCCTCCTAAACATTCAAATTTATATGAATACTCTTTCAAAATTAATATTTATATGTATACCCTCATAAAATAGTTATTTTGCATGTATATCTTTTTTTTCTTATTTTTTTGCATATGTACTCATATCGTCTAATGCCAATTAAAAATTAAAGGTTTAAAATTTAAATGACTAAAATGCCCTTATAGGTAAATATACAAAAAGAAAAATTATAAGGATATATATACAAATAGCAATTTTATGAAGGTATTCATACAAATTTGAATGTTTATGAGGGTATGCATAAAAATTTTAATTTACTTTTATCTATTTCATTTAGATGGATTCAGGCCCTTTTACTCTATAGTGTAGTAATATATTACATAATACAATAAAATAATAATGATACTATATAATATTTTATATATTAGAATATCATATTGTATTTTATTTTTAGATAAGATGGTATAACTCATTGAAACTTCATTCATTCAATAAAAAAGTATAAGAAATCCCTCGGACAAAGTATATAGAGAGAAGAAGTGAAAGGAAAAAGAATCATAAAAATCATTGTAAATCAAAACTAGATCACTAAAAGTAAGAAAATTAATAGAGATTAACAATCAGCATAGTTTTCTTATATGAAACTTCTCACAGTTTAGAAAGAGGAAGCTAGCTTCTTATATACTACCACCAAGCCTTAATTGCATCCTCTAATAACCCCTTCTCGACTTCAAAAAATAATGGTGTTGATATTTCTCATGCCTTCTAAACGTTCCAGAGTGAGGAACCTATTGTAATATCCTACTTGTTTTATTGCTCTCTTTCAACACTAGTTATCTTTGCTCTACCTATGGAATATCGAATCTAAAGACTCAAAAAAAATGGAGAGATCGAGGAAAGAGGTCTGCCCAGTCTTTCTTCATCCAGCAAGGCAAACTCCAATAAAGCACTCGATGAGGCAAGCTCCGGTAACTACTCAGTATGAAAAACTCCTACAAAATACATAGTATAGAAAACTTAGACGAAGTGCTTTGATACCAGGTGTTGTTCCTATGGCTGCTCAGAAACATAGTCGTAGATTCGATTTCTTGCACGAATCTAAGTGTTAATCCATAAATACGAAGAAGAGCAAAGATTGATGGCACCTAAGGCTTGGCGTTGGAACCAGAGAGAAAAGAAAGAAGAGAGTTAGGGAGAAAAGCTGTGTATTGATTACACTCCTTATAAAAATTACAAAACCTGAATTTATATATCATAGAATTTTTGTTACACCAAATAAATCCTAATAAACCCAACCCTAGCTGAAAAACTCTTCTAGATTAACCCAATACATGAAAGCACTCACTGAGCTCATGTACACCCATGTCTCACATGCTTTCATTCTCTGAATCTAAATTCAATTTATACATGAGTTAGCCACTTTAAGATCTTATTAGATCAGATCTTAAGACCCCTAGAATAAAATCCTATTCTAGGTCAAATAGAAAACCCCATATGTTCTGTACACCACCATCGAGCCGGCTCTTTCAAAAGCCGAGCTGGTTCGTTTGCATCTCATCCAAATTCTATCTTCTATCTATCTGAGACAGCTGGCTCGACCTCAGTCCGAGCCGGCTCGACTGCATATCCGAACCAACCCGCCTGTATATCAGCCCCTTATCTTAGCTGATTCTTCTCTTGGCTTCGATCCTTTGCACCATCTTGTGTCACAGGTTTTCAGAGCACCTACCATGCTCCCCTCAAGGTTCTCACACCTGAACTTCGAGCCCGTGCAGGGCTATATGCCACCTTCACTTAGGACAACTTCTGTCCTAGCTCTAGGACTCACATCCATCCTAGTCTTTTGGAGCCAATACCCTGGCTCCTCCTATGGCCTTCCAAGGCTTGGAAGCACCACACCAATCCTCACAATCTTCATTTTGGTGCGTCCAAGCCTTAGCACACCTGGCAATATTTTTTAGCACGATTTCGCTATTGTTGCACACCCTAATAGCTACTTGTGTATGCCTTGCCACCGCCATCTTTTTTCAACTGCTAAGTTTTCTTTGAGGCCTTTGAGATGACCGCCTCCACCTTTAAAGATCTTGGCTTGCACCTATACACCATCTTTGAAGTTGTAGGCACCCTTCTGCTTAGCAGCTACATCATTTGTCCTGAACTTTCATGAAGAATCTACAGCAATCCTATACTGGCACCCATTGCATACCTTGACACGATCTCCTCAGAACTTCACATGTCCTTCCGCACATGCTGCTCCATCTGAAATTGTGCATCTCCATCATCGATGCTAGGATATTGGTCCTCCTACACTCCACTTTGAACTAGTGTCAAAACTCTCTTCACTTGTGAAGCGACCTCTGTCCGGTGCTCCATCTAAAACTGAAGTCCTCCTGATGTCGTAGAAGCTGACTCTATAATCGAGTTTCTTGAGGCTAACCATCCAATGCTGCACTACTGAGCCTGCCGCTATACCTCGAACACAGTGGCTGCTCCTTCGGACCTTTTGCACTTCACGGACCTCTTCGAAACTGTCTTGGATATACTGCACCCTCCTTCAAAACTACCAAGAGCTCATCTGACTCTTCACTTTTAGTGACTAAAATGATGAAATCTAACTTTTCTCCTTTCTTGCACTTATTTCAAAGCATACATTCTCGCTTAAAGTGTCTTGCTTCACCATACTTAAAGTGAAGAAAATTGAGCAGGATTTAAAACATGCTTTTTGAAAACTTTTTTTGAATAAAATACAGTAGAAGCTAAAATTAATCTAATATTAATTTTATAGCATGTATTGATCTAATCAATTATCTTACTAAGGATCTAGATATGGTAATATATAATAGAAAAATAAAATACAATCGATCAGCAAATCATATTTGCTGATTGATACGAGTTCATAACTCGATATCTGTACATGGATAGCTGATCTCCATGATCTAAATTTACTAGAATAGGCTCTGGTATTGTGCTGCAGCTGCACACTTGTCTGACTCTATGATTGGTCCATACAGAGCTCCTGATCTCAATCAGCCCTACTAGAGTGCTAGCTCCTAGTTGGGGCCTTCGATGGCTGATCACGATCGATCCGATCGATCGTCTACTTTCTAATTTTTTAGATACTCCAAAAAATTAAAATACAAATACTGGAGGATGATGAAGAGGTGTGCAAAGTTTGGTGGCGATCCGATGCTCACAGCACACGAACCTAGATACCCAAATCTAGGATTTCACTCGGCCCAAAAATCCTGACATATTGAAAACCCTATCACGCCCTCTCTATATAGAGTTTTTTTATGAAACAAATTTTCATGGAAAGATGACTTTTAGATTTATAAACTTTATTTAGATCATATCTAAAAATTAGATATCCTTAGAGGTGAAAATCATAAGAGAAGAGAGGCATGAGGGAGAAATAAAGTGCTGTAGGATCCTGCTCACCTTTACTCCGAGATTTTTCTCACCCATAAATAATGCCTAATCATATTGAAATTTTTACCATAGAATGAAGATCCCTTCTTGTACATGCACAAAAATTCTCATAATTTATTAACGTGAAATACTATGAGAAAGGTACATGGAAAGAGATAAGGGTCGGAGGTTGAACTTGTTTCAACCTTCCAACCAACATCAAATTCAAAAACCTTCTTATCCCTATCCAACGCCCACCTTTGGATGTTTGATGCACAAAAGGACTCTCCTTCTGTGCACCCACCTTTAGAAAATGCACAAAAAAAATCATGTAATATTTCTCAAGGGGCGTGGTGAATGGATAAGCATGAGAGGGAGTTGGGAAGTTTCAACCAAACCAACCAACTCAAGTTGAATTCAAAATTCAACTTAAATCCAATCCAATCCAACACTTGGATTAGGATAAAGGCAGAAAAAGGAGGGGGCACAGATACCTTCTATGTGTGAGAATTCTCATGCAAAACCAAAGTGTGCGTGAGATAGGGTGTGGAAATGTCAAAGCAGGATGGCATAGGGAGAAGGAAGGTTTAAATTCAAACTTATTTGACTTAATCTTAATTGGTTTCAACCAAACTAATTAATCTAGACCCAATTAGATCAGGTTAAATCCAACTAATTTAGACTTAACCCAACACAATAAAATTCTAATTAAATTAAAAATTAATTAAATCCAGGTTCTGATCAAATCAGGGTCAAATCTTTCATAGCGATTAGGTCATCTCATGATCTGATCGGATCAAATCCAATTGAATCCAATTCGATCGAACTTGATCAAATTCTCATTATTCAATCAAATTAAGCTAATTAGCAATCAATCACTAATTAATCCTCTAATAAATATAGAGTTCTAATCAGATTGATATTTGATCAACAGAGTTTCATCAATATGAAACTCCTGAAGAGTCCCAAACCAGCGGGACTCTTGAATCCAATATTCCAAATGAATTAAACTCGTGATCATAAAGTCCTAGGTCATCAAGACTCACGATCAGAGAGTCCCAGACAAGGACTGAGAGTCTCAATCTAGTGGAACTCTTGGTCATAGAGTCTCAATCCAGTGGGACTCTTGACCATAGAGTCCTAGGTCATCGAGACTTAATATCAACCATCAGATCAGGTAGAAAATCCTATTGTGTATGATTCCATAGGTTCAAATCCTAAGCTGGCAGCACAAAAATTAATTTTTTATACCAATCGATGTGACCATGTAGTAATGATATCCGACGTTCGGATAGATAAAAAATTGTAATACAACATCAACGAACATATGGCATATGGTTATCGTATAATTCATCCTCTTAAGCTTGATGTTCAAAGGATGATCTAGGGTTTACTATCAATCCTAAAATTCATCCACAGTGTATTTCAAAACTTAGCGTCCATCATATGGACTACCCCGATCGAGGATTTGCTAAATTAAAATACAACGATGTACTTGCTCCAATAGTTAGAGTGGTCAATCTCGTCTTGACTCATGCACCGACAAGCCAAGTATTTAACTGCATCCAGTAGCTTTCTATCACTGAATTAGAAATTCAGATAGTTCAATATCTAAGTACAGTGAGTTGCTTGTAAGTCACCATGGTGATCTTAGGTCTAAGAGACATATATACCCATATACTTCATGAGTAACTCTTGACATAAGAGAGCTCCACAGTTGGATCAAGTTCAGTGAAATGTATCCCTACACTTCATCTGCATGCCATAATAGTATTTTCATACTTTTTGGTTAAGAGGATAGCCAATACTTATAGTACACAACGATTTACACTTAATACGTTGTCGTCCTGGATAATAACGAATCATTTGATCGCGAACTGGTTTAAGGACTAAACGATAAATCCTCCTTTGTCGAGTCTAAATAGTCCTAAGGACTTCATCATAGAAGAACTCATTATAGAAAGATGCACAAAATAATAAAAATGCTAAAATAATAATTTTATTTATTAATAATTTAAGTATAATTATATTTAGCTCAACCATCTACAACCTAGATGATTGGCTTTAGGATATACTTTTCAATATAAAGCACTTCTTGGACCCATTGCTGCCCCTTTGCTCGCCCTTTTTCTTTCCTCTTCTTGGCCTCTTTGAAACCATGAGATCCTTCTACAAGACCTTTCTCTTCGTCATTCGTTTCCGCTGCTTGTTGGACCTTAGCACTGATACGATCTTCTCGTACACTAGTATCTCCTTACCATACAATAATATAGTTATCAATGGATCGAAGCTTTCGGATAGTAAACATAGCAATAATAAACTCTTATCCTTCTCTTCGAACTCCATCCTAATGTTGAGCAAGTCTATGCTCATCCAATCGAAATACTGAATATGTCCCGCAACATCCTTGCCCTCCTGCATTCGAAGGCTATACAGTTGCTTCTTCAGCACCAACTTGTTGCACATATTATTTTTCATTTACAATTGATATAACCTCGACCATAAATTCTTAGATGCCTTCTCCTCCAACATGCCATATAACACTTCATCTGTCAGACAAGTTCTAACCATGGCGCATGCCCTTTTCTTCAAGAACTTTCACTCCTTATCTGTCATCTTCTCCAACCTATCCTCCAAGATCGAATCTAGCTTCATTTGAATCAGCAGATCCTTCATCCCAATCTTTCACATCGTGAAACTTTTCTTTCCATCAAACTTCTCAAATCCTACCTTTAACCTGCTATTCTTCATGATTAAACTGAATCAAAAATAGTCAATAGGTAGATCTGAAAATTATCTTGACTAGGGACGGTAGACAGCAGTCCTTAGATCACTTCCTTCCTCATGAAGTCTGGAGAAAATCTTAGATCTGAACCTCACTACTGATCTCTGCTGAAACTTGATATTCTTCCTCCTTCATGCTCAACCGGGTTCTAATACCAAATGTTAGCGTAACACCATGGTATCACCTAGCTCTGATACCAAGTATTGTTCCTACGGCTGCTCAGAACTATAGTCATAGATCCGATCTCTCGCATGAACCTGGGTGTTAATATAGAAATACGAAAAAAAGCAAAGATTGATGGCACCTAGGGCTTGGTATTAGAACCAGAGAGGAAAAAAAGAAGAGAATTAGGGAAAAAAGTTATATATTGATTCTACTCCTTGTAAAAGTTACAAAACTTAGATTTATATATTCTAGAATTTTTGTTACACCATATAAATTCTAATAAACCCAATTCCAGCTGAAAAACTCTCTTAGGCTAGCCCAATACATGAAAGCACTCACCGAGCTCATGTACACCCATGTCTCATATGCTCTCGTCTCTTAGATCTAAATTCGATCCATACATGAATTAGTCATTTTAAGACCTTATTGGATCAGATCTTAAGGCTCCTGAAATAAAATCCTATTCTAGATCAAATAGAAAATTCTATATGTTCTGTACGTCATCATCGAGCCGGCTCTCTCAAAAGTCGAGTTGGCATGTCTGCATCTCGCTCGAACTCTGTCTTTTGTCTTCCTGAGATAGTAGTCTCGGCTATGCTCCGGGCTAGTTCGGCCTTAGCCCGAGCCGGCTCAATTGCATATCCGAGCCAGTCCGCTTGTGTGTCAACTCTTTATTTTAGCTGATTCTTCTCCTGACTTCGGTCCTTACTCTACCTTGTATCCTAGGTTTTTAGAGCACCTACTAAGTTCCTCTTAAGGTTCTCACACCTGAACCTCGAGCCCGTATAGGGCTACATGTCGCCTTCACCTAGGACAACTCTTATTCTAGCCTTAGGACTCACATCCATCCTAGTCTTCCGGAGCCAACATCCTGACTCCTCCTGTGGTCTCTCAAGGCTTAGGAGCACCATACCAATCCTCACATGGCTTGCTATGCAAAACAATAACATGTATTCGGTGTTGTTTAATTGAAGAAGGATTTAACCGATCGTCCTTGGTAGTGCTGATAAGCAGGAGTATGAGTCTAATGTCGAAGAGATATCCGATAAAGGAAAGAAAGGGAGAGTCTGGCTAGTTGTCCTTGGGAGTAGCAATAAGAGGGAGTATGAGTTCGGCACTTAGGAGATCTCTGACGAAGAAAAGAGAGGAAGAGTTCAGCTGGTCATCCTTGAGAGTGGCGATAAGAGGGACTAAGTCCGGCAGTGAGGAGATCTCCGACAAAGGGAAGAGGATGCCAACGATGAAGAAAGATGTCGAGAGAAGGTGCTCGATGTTGTTGTTGGTGGCTTCAAGGGCCATTCGACTATCATCTTTACTAATGACTTTGCAAAATCTTAAGAAAAAACTTAAAAAAGTCCAACTCAGTTAGGCCAACGTGACTCGAGTTCTCTCAAGAATTCTTTAGATTGTATGATATATATAGTAGATTTGATTTTATACTCCATATGGTATGATATACCTTATATATTTCATAAAGATATTTTCGATAAAAATTTTTAAAATAGGATATAATAAAATTGCAAATTCTCATTGTTACGTAATCCCCAAATCCACAACTATGTCTATTCTGTGCAAATATATAAGCTATCATCTAATATTAGATTTAAATATTTTTTTAAAAATATTTTATTTGATATTAGAGAAAACATGGATGGTTACGATCTATCTATTTTTTAGATAAAATAATTTTGATCTATCATTTGATAAAAGTATCATTTTATCTATGTAAGTCAATAAATTAAGTATATTCGTTATCTTGGTTTGTATGTTAATTTTTTTATTAGAATAAGAAAAGAATTAATAAATTAAGAGAGGTATATTATAATTAAGATTTTTTGCATGTATACCCTTCCAAACATTCAAATTTATGCAATAATTCTTATAAAATTGCTATTTACATTTATACCCTTATAATTTTTTTTGCACATATACTCATAAGGGTATTTTAGTTATTTTAATTTTAAATCATTAGTTTTTTAACGGCGTTAGATGATATGGGTATATATACAAAAATAATTTTTTTGAGGGTGTATATAAAAATATCAATTTTAAAAAATATTTATATAAATTTAAATATTTAGAAGGATATAAACATAAAAAATCCTAAAATATATCACTACACTGAGTTTGCATGCTACATGCATTTAAACTAGTCTACTCTAATCTATAATTAATGCTTTGAAGTGATCTGTGGGTTATAATACTATATGGTTCAACCAAATCCAAGGAAATCATCTATAGCAATGCAACATTTTTTATGTGCATCTCATGCATCATGGATTCATGAATTTTGATAATAACCACAAAAGTTGTGGCTGCCAAAACCCAAGCTGGTTTGGTTGGACTTGATTTCTCTAAAAAAAAATAGAAAAGATGGGTCTTTCTTAGAATATGAGATGCTTTGGTCCTCGACCAAAAATAAGATGGAAGGATTCTCGATCAAAAATGAGGTGGAAGCATTCTTAGTTAAAGATAATGTCGAATTATCCTCAAAAAAAGATGAGGTGAAAGTCTTCTTGGCTAGAAATATAATATAAAAGTTCTCGGCTGGTGATGAGGTGGAGGGATCCTTGGCTAAATATGATGTACTGATAAAAATGCCTCCTGAGTGCTGGAATTGGACATGCAAAAAATTCTTGATCGAAATATTTTTCGATGGAATCCTCCAAAATTGAAAATTAGAGAACAATAAGAAGGAGCGTTTTGAGACATTTCAAGAGCTTATCTTGGAATTGCATTTCTCACTATTTATAAAGGATAGGTTAGTGTCATGTACACCCGGGAGAATCAACTAATTCCTAAATTTTATACTTGGACATGTCAGGAGAGATTATTTTTCTGCATTTGAATGCGGGACTGGCTAATTAACTATCTTTTTTGATAAGATCGGATTTGGACTGTCATGATTTTCTTATTTAAAATAATTTTTTTTTTTAAATAATCATCTTACATGATTGACATAATTTGTTGGAGATATGAGTCTGAGATGTTTTTGAAGTTTGAGATGGATAAGATCTAAATCTGTACTTGATAGATAAAGTAATTTGGCATCTGATTTTGCCGAAGTTGGTACCTTTAAGGTCGAATGGGATAGTTGTCAAGACTGATCTTGGATAAAACAATTGAAACCCTCGAGATCGGAGCTACGATGGATCTAAAATCCCAACCTCCGATGCCAGAAAGCAGAATGCCGTATTGCTGAGGTTGGAGGCCAGATTAAACTGGGTCAAGACCTCCGATCTTAGGATACGGAATGAAGGTATCTCTGAATAAAGCACAAAAATCATTCAATTATCCGTACATTAATTACGCAAGAATGGCTGAAACCGATCACCTTTGTTTTCGGTTATGACCGAAGTTCCATCCCGGTGGTGTACCCACAATATAAGTAATACATGCCAGAATCGATCTCAGTACGATAATAGTGCTGTTGATACATAATACATGGCCATTGTGTACCTTCAACGCAAATCACGTACTTATAACCGCCGGCCATCATTTAAAATCCTTGTTCTACGAGTCCTAGGCCCAATCTTCCAGGGCCAGACCTGGACCGGGTCCGTCAAACTGCGGTCCGGGTAAGGATCCTTTGCCCGTAGGCTGGCTTGGTCTAGTGTTCGGCCCATTAGACTAATCCGGGATTGGTTAAAATGCGCAGCTCAGCCCAACCGCCATCGTGACTCGTGAGTTCCGCTGGTTTTCCCTTTCCCGTCTTCCGGCCCTCGACTCCATCTCGTCGCATTCGGCTCCAAAACCCTAATCTCAATGAAACCCTACCTATTCCCATCTCCGTGCTCCTGAAGTACCAGGCCTCTCTACGCTAATCGGCGTCCTCTTCCTGCACCCTTCGATGTCTGTCCAATCCCCTGAATTCAAGTACATCACCGAGGGATGCCTCCGGGAATGGAAGGCCTCCAACGCTGCCTTCAAGCTCCCCGATCCTGTCCCTATGACCCAGTTCCTCTATGAGCTCTGCTGGGCCATGGTGCGTTCGTCTTCTAGCGTTTTGGGATGTGTTTCCGTGCGTTCTTGATGGTAAAGGCCGGTTCTTGATGGGGTTTGGTCGCAGATTCGCGGGGATTTGCCGTTCCAGAAGTGCAGCGTGGCGCTGGATTCGGTGGTGTTCGTGGAGGAGCAGCAAAGGGAGGAGATGGCATCCATCATCGCTGATGTCATCGCCCACATGGGGCAAGATGTGAGTTTTAGTTCTTTGAGTATCCTTATACTGTGAAACCTTATTGGAATAGTTGATAGCTGTTGATTTGGCTTCTTGCGTGCATGGCGAGAATTCTTTCAAAGTTTACTTGAGCTTGAAATCCTGGGTACTTCTTGGAAAGTTAATAATGTGGCTGCATTTTGGACTTGGACATCATCATTTTCGCTGAAAGGGGACAACTAGGTCCGAATTGAAGTACATCTTTTATGAACCATGCACAACCACTTACACTGTTTATGATTCATGTTAATTAAGTCTTTAGGTTGGCTAGATATTGGCTAATTATCAACAACCTCTTTTGCAAATTGTTCTGTGAGACTGATCCTAAACTCCAAACATCTTATCATAGTTGAGTTTGGGACGCATTTAGCCGTGAGACCAACTTGAATGCCTCTTGGAACATATGCCATCATTGGAATAAGATAATTAATTCTATAGAAGTGGATTTGCGAATTATATATTGATTAAGGTTCTTTATGTAAATCAAAAATCTTTTAAAGCTCTGAGTTTTTTTTTGGGATCATTATGTAATAGGCTGTCAAACATAAATGATTATCTATTTTAGAACTTCTCAAAATCCATAGGGTAATCCTTCCCAAGGAGGTTGCATTAATGTGTTTTGCTGTATTTAACCGGACTGCTGGATGTGACTACCTCTTGGTAATGCTTGCAACTTCAACTTAAATAAGGGGCTTAATATGAAAACCAGAAGGCTAGTTGATGGGTCGGGCACTTACTTTAACCCTTGTACTTTTAAGTTATACAAACATCCAACAACTCTTTGATACCCCCATGCCCAAAAAGAGCACGAACAAAGGGGAAGGAACCCATGAGTAGTTATAGGTTATCATTTTTATCCCTGAGGCACAATTTATAAACCAAGAACTCACACAGAAACATCTTCATGGCCCACTAATAAACCTTGTATTATAACCTAGTAGCTGACTAGCCTCTGTGTGCTTTGAAATTTGACATTAGTTTTTAAGGATTATGATGTTCGCTTATACTATTAGATTTATTAAGGATTCACTGAAATGTATGCATTTTGAAATCTGACCAAAGATGCTAAGTTGATAATTTTCCTTTTTTTTTAAGGATGATCATGTTAATCCTTAAATTGTTTGAATTATTAAGGATCCACTTAAATGCTTTTTTTTGTTTTTTTTTTTTTGTGTGTGTGTGGGGGGGGGGGTTAGGGTAGAGATTTCATATATCTAGATGACCCCCTTTTTTTTTTTTTAAAAAAAAAACCACTAGGAGGGGCCTTGGATTTCTTTTAGTGAATCAATTTTATTTTACCTGGCCATTGTACCGTAAACATCATGCTGCTGATGACTGATACAAAGACAGGCTGTGTGGTGGTAGCAAGGTTTGTATTTGATACTGATCGGCCATTATATTCTTTATTTCTTGGGTATTAACCAGATCTGTAAACTATTCAAGGAACACTTAATATATTGCTTTTCTTTTTAAAATATTGTTTTCTTCTGCTGTATGCTATTTCTAGTCTTTTACTTGGCCACTTTTTTTTTTTGGTAATATAAGATGTTCTTCTCTTCTGTATAATGGATCTTACATGATAAATTATGTATGATGAACTAGCTTAATTTTCTGATTTTGCAGCTGACGATGCCTGGAGACTGTCGTGCTCGTCTCATCAAAATGGTAGGCAATTTACTTTCTAATTATCTGACCTCAGTTTACATAAATTGATATTAAAACCTATAATTTTCTTGCACACTTGATTAATTCTTTTGTTTTTATTGATGGTAACGATGTTGAGGTATGAGAAACCCTGATCATGTATCAATTTCTCTTCATATAAATGGATTTTTATCGAATTTTCTCTGTTAAGCACAAACTATCGGGAATCAAGGTATAACTATTTAATTTGTGCATTTGCACTATATATTGCAATTTTTTTTATTCATAACTATCGTTTTGAATGGGTTTTAGTTTTATGTTTCATCGAGTCATTAGGCTCTTTTAGTCATTTTGACCAGCACTAGTAACATGTATTGTTTACAAACTGGAATTATCTTAAGATCTTGCAGTATGGTACATTGTTCACACACACCTGCTTATATATCAATGCTGCCACTTCTAAGCAGTTGAATTTTAATATGACATAATACCTCCCATTTTTCTTTTTCAGTGATGCCAAATTATTACTTCAAGCAGAAGTATTTATCAGCATGCTTGCCAAAAACAAGATTGCTCTCATGCGGTCCATTGTTGAATGCCATTTGTATAAAGCAAATTGATTGATCCAAACCATTTTTTTCCATGCTTTTGAGACTGGCAGGTTCTGGTTGTCCGTTGTTTGTCTAAATCCTTAAATTCAGTGGATCTGATCTATCATTCTGAATTAATAGTGCCAAATCTTGGGCTATGTATAGGCAGAATTTGGTTTTTTGGCTGCATCATTATCAAGAGTGGCTTTGAGAGCAGTTTCTTGTTATAGCACATGACAAAATATTCCATCCTGATAATGAGCATTTTTGTCCTGAAAATTGTTCACATCATGCTCCATTCTGTTTATCCCATAAACTTTCACTTCCCAGGCTTCTAGTTATTAGCACAATCTTTTTACAATTGGAGATAGTTGATTAAGAATGTTCTATAGGTTATATTGGGAAGGTAGCATATTTCTAAAGCAATAGAATGCTTGAAACATATGTTATAAATTTTCTCCTGATTGATTCACCACCTGCTAGAATTGGAGACTGCTATTGAAATCATGTCTTAGCTTTTTTATCCAGAAAGTTCACTTTTTGGTCTTTTTCCTTTTTCCCATGGAATTATAGAGGCTGATGCTTTGACATGCACAAGATGACCCTGCATGAGACTTTGTGGCATTTGAAAATGGAGTTTGTTGCTTACATCAGCTAAAAGTGATGAATCTTAGCACAGCTTTTGGGAGTGTGCTGTCAAAAGAAGTCTTTTTAAATTCAAGACACTTGGATTCTCATCTAGTTTTCCTACTAAAGAATGTTAGCGTCAAGTGCCCAGGCTCATTCTTGTGGCCTAACACCAATGTCTTCCTTCTTCCTTTTCATGTTATTGTGGCACGGCATGAATGTAAATTTTCTTTTAGAAAAAAAATGCACTAATTAGTTACTTAGTCTTGTTGTTGGAATAATTTGGCTGGCACATTTATACATATGTAAGCATGCATACATCACATGTTGCTGTTTGTATGAAATTGTCCTTTTGTTGGGTTTTTTTGAAGGTTGAAGTGTCACACACTTAGGAAAATCTGGACATCTGGCACCTTTGCTAGGTGTTTAGATAACACTGTGTTGCATGGGAGTCCTTGTGTTCCTTTTAATGTGCATGCAAACAGGCAACTTTTCTTGAGGGCATGACATTCTCCTATAGTTTGCATGGTTAATCTGTACAAGTTAATCCCTGTAGGTTGAAATAGCATGAGATTTCAAGTGCCATCATGTGTGCGCTCAGCATGTAATATTTTATTTTTATTTTGGCACAGCATGGTATATGCACAAAATCGCACACCCATCAGCACCATAAGTGGAAACCATGGTTCCAATAACTCTTAGAAAAGATAATGCCTTAACTAATCTACTTAAGTTGTTGTCAAAGGCCACAACTTTCTTACTAATGATGTCCCAATGCTACTTTCATTGATCTGTTGTTTTGTGGTTTGTTAAAATCAAATTTCTGGTTGACTTGTTGCTAATAACAATATTGGCCAATAGGTGTCTACAGTAATTGTGGCTTCCATAAAAATATCTGAATTTTAGTCATCTATATAATGTCTCTGAATGCTTTGAAGATTTTGTCTGTCATTTCTGTTTTGAAGAATTGATGATATCTTTTCTTATGTAGGCAAAATGGCTTGTTGGGTCTTCGTTGGTTCCATCTAGGCTTTTGCAAGAACGTTGTGAGGTAAGACCTGTTATTTGCTTACATTGTCTTTTTTTTTTTTCACTGATGCATTTCTTTTCCATGTCTAAAGTGGTACTCTTTTGCTTCTCATTTGTAGGAAGAATTTTTGTGGGAGTCTGAATTGACTAAAGTAAAGGCTCAAGATCTGAAGGCCAAAGAGGTATAAACTTTAAATTGAGTTGGATAGCATTATCAAGTTTTACTGTCTATCTTTCGTGATATCCCCATCCTCTGTCTTTTCACCAATAAGAAGTCTGTAAAGAGGAAACATGCCATCTACATTCTGGCAATAGTTTCCATATGTGGCTGCTTGAGCATGTGCAGCGCTCCTATCAATCAACGGGGGCTCTTAATGGACTTTTTTCTAAACCTTCATGTACAATTATTGTTTTATTGATGCTTCCTGTTTATGAAATTTTAGCTTGCTAGTGGCGGAGGTAAGGTCCGCGGAATCAGTACCGAGACTTGTACTGGTCGGTTGGCGGTATGAGTCGGTATGGGTCTGTATCGGACCAAACTGGCGCGAACTGACACAGAAGTGAAGGAACCGGGGAGAAGGAAAAGAGAGAGAGGGGAGGGGGAGGGAGGGAGAGGATGGTTGGAGGAGACGCCGGCGGTGGCTACAGGCATGCTGTCGGCATGCTTGAAGGGCCGCCAAGGCCTCCGCTTCCTCCACCAAATTGTGCTAGAGCGAGAGAGGGAGGGAAAGAAAAGGAGGGAGGGGAAGCTGATGGAGAGGCCGTTGTAGGGCCTTCGATTGGCCGTTGTCACAGTCGGACGGTGGAATCACAACCCATGTCTCGATGGGCATGAAACTGGGTTTTTCTTTTTAAAAACCCCAACTGCAGTGAAGCTAGGAAATCCATTGCCGGCTTCACTGTTCATTGTCATTTAAAAAGAAAAATGATGAATAGAGGCGATCGTCCATATTCCGCAGCTGCGGCTCTACCTGCACCTTTTTCGTTGGTCGGTGGCCCTCTGGCGGTCATCCGGCGCCCTCTGGCGGTCTCTCTACCGACTGTGCCTCTCTCTAGTACCCATTCTTTCTTTCTCTTTCTTTCTCTCTCGATTAAATGCCCTGTCGGGTGACATGGAGCCGTGAAGGTCTCTATGGCCCTCTGGCGCCCTCGATGGGTCACCCAGCCCTTCGGCGGCGTTGTCCCCTTTTTCTCTCCCCTCCTCTCTCACTTCCTCTCTTTACCTCTTCCTTGTTCGGTGTTCCGATTTGGAAGGCCAAACTGTCCTGGTTTGTAGTTGGTGTAGCTTGGAACACCTGGTTCGAGGTGGCTCGGCGAATGCTGGGCAGAGGGTTCCGGATAAAAAATGCTTTTGTCTAGTTCAAGGGTATCGGGTGGTCCATGTTGTTGTGTAGTAGTTGGTATTTGTCGTGCTGATGTGAATAAGACACACAGAGTCCTTGGCACTGGTTTGTAGGTGAAGCACTCCAAACTGGTGTTTTAAATGTAGTGGTGTGGTTGCATATGTTGCTGCCCATTGGGGTAAGGCTGCGTACGTTTGATGCTCTCTAGACCTTGCAATGGTGGGAGCCACGTGCTCTAGGCAGCCTTTTAAAATTATTAGTAGCTTATATGTTTAGCCAATCGAGGAGTATAAGGAGGTGGATAACTGATTGGATGGTATGGCCTTTTGAATTGAAGATGGCGGGGCTATTTTGTTTGATGACCATAATGACAAGTAATTACCACAGCAGCATTACTGATTAACTGAGAGCATGTGTTACATGGGGTCTGCTGAAAGCAAATATGCTCAGATGTAATCTTGTCATATAAATGGCACCAACATAATGTGTATATCAAAGTTGTATTTCTGCACCCTGGGCTAAGATTAATGTACCTTACTGCATTAAACTAATGGACGTATCAGTTGCCTCTTAATTAATTATGTACACATCTGATAGACAGATAATCTGTAATTATTTATGTTGTCTATCTCGTTTTCGATACTGAACATTTGATTGGAGCTCTTTTTCCCCTTGCCACCCCCTTTCCCCCCTTTCCAAATCTGGATGCTCGATCCTTTTCTCTTGTATATAATTGTGTCTGCAGGTTAGAGTAAACACCCGCCTTCTTTATCAGCAAACAAAATTCAATCTTCTACGAGAGGAGAGCGAGGGCTATGCCAAACTGGTGGGTTATTTGATCTTCTTCCATTTCTTTTCTTTCTTTCTTTCTTTCTTTCTTTTTTAATTGAGTCTTTATGATGAGAGGAACTAAGCATGATAAATATCCTTCACTTGCTGCAATGGGCTTGTACTATGAGTGCGGTTAAGATATTTTCATCATAACATTCTCTTCAAGTTAATACTTAATAATGTCAATCATGGTGTGTTTTTCATCATACGACTAAGTTCCTTGTATTGATATGAAGAATCCAGATTGACAAAACGATGTTTGTAAAGTAGTCCGCTAGGTGGTTGTGCATTTAGGATGGCAAAATGATTCTATTTTTTTAGGAAAGAACATTTCAATGTGGTAATGTTAGCTTGATTCGTTAGTTGTTTGAAGTGTAATGGTTCTTGGTTTTTGTTTGAGTTTTATTTCAATGTGAAAATGTTTCTTGTATTCCTTCAAGTTGAAGACATAATCTTGGTTTTTGTTTGAGTTTTATTTGAGGCTATAAGAAACATTTTTGTCAGTTTTGATTCTAGTTTTCATGATTCCAGTCTGGAAACAAAGATAACCAAAACATGAAAAGGCAAGATAAGGTTTAGGAACATTCAACAAAGTAATTGGGTACATAATACTATTCAATAAAAAGTATTGTGGATTATATGGGTATTTTTTTGGAGGTAAGAGAAGTATTAAAAGAGTTTAGCATATTGTTTGGGCGTATGGTTTCATTGATTTCGGTGCATTCCTTTTAAAATGTTGGATCCAATAGCAGAAAACTGCAAGTAGATGTAAACCACAACATACTGTTTGGGTTATAGTTTCATATGGTTTTATAGGATTTCCCCTTAAGCTGCCAAGGCATCTGCCGGCAACATGATAGTGTGGAAGTGCTGCTCCACTTTACCCATCTAGCTCTAATTTTGATATGTATCTCCTCATTTGTCTCTCATTTTGTTTGTTTAACAAATTGTTGACAATGATAACCTTGAAAAATATGAGGCAACTTTTTGAAGTATAATATAATTTCTATGGGAATCATGGCTTTAAAAACTGCTAAAATGGGACGATATGACTGGTACCATACAGTTCCGGTAGGAAACCGGCATGAGTATGGGTTCTGGGATGCTGAAACAGCTGTTGGTACCATCCTGGTAGTACTGATGGCTTTTTTAGACTTTTGGAATATGTTAGCTGGGGTATGAACCATTGGTATTGGTATCACATCGATACGGCAGTCTTTTGATGGAGAAAATGGTATGGGTTGGGTATTTGCATTTAAAACCTTGGTGGGAATATTATATGCCAAATATATGCTTTGTGTTAATAGACCTATTATCATTCTTGACCAAGACAATTTCTGTGAGAATCTTATACATGACATATGTGTATCCATTTTCAAAATTTAAATCCCTAATTTTGCCTGTATGTTCTTGTAAGTTGTTTTTACAGGTGTAGCACATGCACTCCTCTCATAATAGGCATTTGTATGATAATGCACGTCTCTCTATGAGTCCAATTTTTATAAAAACAAATCAACTAAAATAGTAAATAAGCTCTTCTCATAATATAATTGTAATGATAATGCACTGTCTTCTTACAAGTTCAGTTTGTATTAAGATACAAAAACAAGTTATCTCTATATAGCTAAACCCAAGCTAAACCCATTTCACTTTCAAATGTTTATTTGCTATTTGATTTATATTCTCTATTTGGTTCATTGCAAGGTGCTCACCAACGTCCTATCCTTATTTTTGGGCTTTGTAGGTGACACTTCTTTGTCAGGGTGGTTTAGATTCGACAACTGAGAATACATCAACAGTGACAATTTGCATAATTAAGGTTAGTCTTTTTCCGTGCATGTATTAATGTCATTAGGTGAATATCCTTCTTTATCTTAATGGTCTTTAATCTATGATCTTTTGCAGTCATTAATTGGGCACTTTGATCTGGACCCTAATCGTGTTTTTGATATTGTAAGTTGTTTTGCATTTATGTTACTACATTTTCCTCATCTATTTTATACCTTTGGCTTTTCTTTTGCAAGGCTAGTCATTACATTTTCCATATCTGTTGCACACCTTTTGGCCTTTTTTTTTTTTTTGATTTTTTTTTTTGAAAAGGCTAATTTATTTTACAGCAAACCCATTTTGCTAGCATGTGCTGCTTACCATCATTTCTAGAAGGAAGGGTCTATTACTGGATTTATTATTGTGCTGCAACTGACAAGAGATGCTTGCCTATACATGATTTGTCAGGTGTTGGAGTGTTTTGAACTTTATCCTGAGAATGCTACTTTTTATAATCTCATTCCTATATTTCCAAAGGTATGCTCTTTATTGAGATTTTTTTTTTTTACTCTCAAGTATTGCTTGATTTTGTTATATCGTGCTTGTTTGTTTTTGGCAGTCACATGCTGCTCAGATTTTGGGGTTTAAGTTCCAGTATTATCAACGTATGGATGTGAACACACCTGTTCCTTCCAGTCTTTATCGGCTTACAGCTTTGCTGGTGAAAGCAAACTTTATTGATCTTGATAATATGTAAGTTATGTTCACTCATCTTACTCAGTAATTTCAATTCCTTTAGAATTTTCTGACTTGTTACTTGAGGCCCCCCTTCCTTCTACTTGTAGCTTTATATATTTTGCGTTAAGTAAATTTTGCTTGTTAAGACTGCGTTTCAGTGTCTTAATACTTGAACAAAAATGTATTTGGCACTTCCAATGTCTATTATAAAATCGAGAAGGATAAATTTTGTATTTAATATCATATTACCTTGTTGAAAGACTGGAAGCATGTTCTATGAAAGAAATTAAGGCTAGCTCTGTCTTTCTTTCCTCTGTTTTTTTATGTTTCTTTTTCCTTTTTCAAATCTAACAGTGTCTTTTGTTTTGCATCACACATGGTGCTCATAAATTTGAATAATCCTGCTACAAGTGGGGTTCATTGAGTCTTGAGGATGTCCTGATCTGCTGCATCCTTATCTGGAGTAGGCTTGTTGATGTGGTATTTGCTGGGTGTTCTCTTGCTTGAGTTTAGAAAGCTTTGAAGATTTGTTCATCCAGGCAGGGTATTGGATCACAAACTTATCCGATATGTAAAAGTTTGGCTTCTCAGACAGTGAGCCTATTGATGAAATTATGGCAGTTAACTTTTATAAAGCTGGGTTACTTTGGAATGTTGATGTCTGTTTGAAACTTTCTGAAGGTATCCACTTTGATGTTTCATTTGGAAGAGTTTTGGCAGATACTTCCATCAGTTTCATGTTATGGTTCCAGTGCTGCATCTTAATGTCTTTCCTTCATGGTAGTTTTTGTGGTGGAGTTTGATGGATATGTTGACTGATGGTGGAGTTTGATGGATATGTTGACTGATGAGTGTTTTGGTTACAACAATTACCTTGGTATTATGCTTACAGTGGTGCATATTGACATCTTTCCTCTTGTACTTTTTGTGGTGGAATTTGAATGTTATATTGATTAACAAGAGATATTCTCATTGCGATGCTTTTGTTAATTTTTTCTGTTGACTGTTTTTCTTGTGGCAACATGCAAAGAGAATCAATGGCTGCTCAGAGTGCAGACAGATGTGAACATAAAAGCACAATCAGAGTTGAATTGCTTCATGCCTGTCAGATTCCAGGTTGGACAGTTTTAGATTGATGGTAATTGGACATGTGTTTGTTGGTTGATGATGGTTGCCTCTCTTACCATTCAAAATGAATTTATACATTGCTAACTAAATATTATAATTACTTGCAATATAGGAGGGATAATCATGGACTGCAAATAGCTGGTACAGGCAGATTATGTTTACTAGTTATATGAAGGCCCTCCCATACACTAATTGTTCTATAAACTTGTTGATTCCTGAAGATGACAACTCTATGTGCATGGAAGACTTTGGATCTCGAGCATTATGAGAAAGACGTAGTATTTCATGAGAAGCTTAGGTGAACACCATTTTTGAGATGTGCTTTTGTTTGAGATGGGAACACAAAAACCATCAAGCTGATATTGGTAGGAAGTAACTGGTGATTATCAGGCACCCATTGTCCTTCCCGTTCCTAAGTTGCTGTTGTAGTTAATGACATCGTCTCTTGAGAAGAAAATGGCAAATTGCCAGACAAGCATCCGATCAACTTGTTAGTGAGGGAACCTGAGTGGTGAACATCTTCATGAATCTACTGTTCTCACCATTGTCTTACGTACCTTGCACCGTCGAAGAAGAAGCCATGGGGAACTTTATCCTGATTAAATTTGCATTCGGTGATGAATAATGCGTTTGCTGCATCAAAGGCGAGTTTTGTGCATGCTAGTGTCATTTTTTTGGATTGATTTCATATCCATTGGTTTGGCACTATGTAAGGTGAAGCATTTTTATTGTTTTATTATTTTTGTGAAGTTTGTGCTGGATGAAGATGGGTACGACAAGTCATTACTAAATACTTGGTGGTCTCAGCTGCTTATCTTATTTTTCCAGTTTGAATCAGAGCTCCGGTATTGAACCTTAACAGATGAACAAAGAGTATGTGTAGCTACATCATTAAAGTCAGGTTAACCACAAAATTAGTACTTCACTGTAGGCACATGATGGTGATAAGTTCACTTGTGCCTTTTATATTAGATGTCTGCAGTTGCTACTGTATCAGCATCTAAATGATAACCAGCAGATGTTTTTGTTGTTTTTTCAAAATTTTGGGATATGCTAATTAATAATTTTAGTATCATAGGAAAGAGGCTTATTTTCTGGTGATTATTTTATTAGTTCTTTTTTAATGGTTGGATCAAAATTTCAGGTCACAATGCATAATCACTAGTTATTTTGCATATTATGCATTTGACAATTTAAGGTGTTACTCAGCTGTTTATTTTGCTCGTTTGGAGTATGATACACTACCCATTGCTCACTGAATGATGAATTATAAGTGACATGTGCTTGTTTAATTTGTACTTTCATGTTATATTTATACGATAGATGTTGTAACATTATATATTTTAGTTAATCGAAACATTTAGCCAAGAAAAAGAGTAAGCTTTTTTCATGCATCCTGCATCGAACCTTTATGCTGTGGAGCCCTGGTAGATCTTCTACTTAACTTGAACATATTCTCACTTTGACTCAAGCGGCCATTCTTGTGGGGATTACAAAGTAGGCAACCATCAAATGATTATGGGTCTTCTTAACCTTGGTCTTTGTCATTTCTAAGAATCAAGTCATTATCATTGAGATTGCTTTCTGTGATGTTTGAAGATGCACTTTGCTCATGAAAGTTGGGTACTTGCCTTTTCTTCTATGTGCCATATTTTTAAGACTGAGCTGCTACTTTCAGACATTTCTCTTTTGCTCTCTGAGTGCGCGCGCCCCTCTCCTCCTGTAATATTCATCTATTGGCTTAGGGCACAGTATGGTATTGGCGAAAGCTATTTCGTTTTTGAGGGCATTTGATTGTTAAAAATTGTGTCCTTGGTAGGAGCATGGAGCCTGAAAGGGATCATTACCAGGGAATAAGTTGACCATAAAGGTACCAATGATTCCTGGTTAAACTACTGCTCTAGAAGTGCATGGTTTGATAGATGTAAGTGATGCTTATAAATTTTTGTAGATTCATTTGACCATCAAAGTATTAAAATATATGGCTGCTTTACGATTTGCTTTTTCAATGAGTTCACCTGATATCAATAACTTCGAGGTAGGTCAATCAGAAATACGTTACTTGATTTGAAGGAAACATCGTAATGCTAGTAATGTGCTTGCTTTTGAGGTTGGATTTCGTGAAGCTGAATCTACAATCAAGAATGAGGAAGAGAGGAAAATTGAGAAAGCATGGAGAAAAGATGAGATGTTGGAGTTCTACATTGAAATGAAAAATCAACTTTGAGTGGTTTAATATCCTATGTTTTCTATCAAAAGTCCTATACTCTTGAGCATGGATGCGGGGGAGTGGATACTTTTGAAGCACTTTTAGCAAGGAAACTCTTAGGAAGCGGGTGCATTTTTGAGATTTGGGGATGATTCCAAAGCGGGTGTGTTACCCTAGGAAGAAGATTCTGGCTGCTAAGTTATGGCCTATATATTTCACAAATTAGGGGCTATTTTGAACTATGAATGGTGCTAAGTTGCCTGCTCTTTCTATCTCTTCATCATATATTGGCTAGAGGATGATAGAATTACATATTTTCAAGGCTTAGATATCACCCCCCCCTCCCCCCCTGTTCACTGCAGATCCAGTTATAACTTTGCATCTCGTAAAGGATGCTCTAAAACTGTAATTCTAGATGCAGCCATACCCTGACTCGTTGTTGAACTATTGTCATGTCAGATTAAGTAATAGTTTCATGGAGTAGTTCTTAGCTGAAATGGAGTGAAACTCATAATTATTATATCATAAGAATTATTTTGTAATTGAAAATTTGATTTTCAACATAAAAAGACGTATATCATTTAAATGCTGATTTAAAACAGTTCAAGTTAAAATATTTCTCTCAACATTGTAAGGATGTTTAAGTTTATGTTAAATGGATCCTTGTTGGTTTCATGAAAACTGCCAAGTGAAGGCAATCAAGGTTGTTTGAGGCTTGAAATTTCTACTTATGACTGCTAAGATTTTGATGTATACTTGTGAAATAGTGATTATGTATATATATATATATACATATATATATATATATACATATATATATACATATATGTATACCATGTGTATATACATACATACATATGTATGTATACATATATCTATATATGTACACGCGCGCACGCACACACACACATATATATGTGTGTGAATATATACATATAAAATGTATATATACAGGTACATACATACATATATGTATACATATATCTATATATGTACACACACGCGCGCACACACACATATATATGCGCACACACACACACACACACACACACACACACACATATATATGCACACATACACATATATATTTATACACACACACACACATGTATACATAGATATATATATGTATATATATATATATATATATATATATATATATATATATATATATATATATATATATATATATATATATATATATATATATATATATATATATATATATATATATATATATGTATATATATATATATATATACAAACACATACATCATAGATATACATGTATATGTATACATGCATACATATGTATGTATGTATGCATATATATGTATTATTAAGATTATGTTTATATACATATATATAGATATTTTCAACATTTTATGTTAGTAAGTTATAAGGTTTTGGCCAGGTCATAACTGTACAACACAAACCTGTTTCAGCCTGCTTAAGTCATGCAGGTCAGGTTTTGAGACTCTGACCTAGTCCATGGACTCAGCCGGACAAGTTTACTGGTTGGTCAGTGTAGTGGGTTCAGGTCCAAATTGCCATCTCTAATTTTACATGGTTTTGTTATTTTGATTGTTGTTATGCTGTGGTTCTGTTCAGTTGCCTTCTCTTTTCACTTGTTTTTTTCTATCATTTTGGAGGTGTTCCCCATTTTTTTAGCTTTTCAATTTGTGTTCCGCCATAGTTTCTTTTTTAATTTGAATGTCGACTTGTCGATATGTTTTGTTTAATAGCTTTTGGTTATTTATTTACAGATATGCACACTTACTTCCGAAGGATGATGAGGCATTTGAGCATTATGATGCATTTATTGCAAAACGATTTGATGAGGTCTGAATCTTTGATATGTAGCATAGATGCTTTGCTGAATTGGTACGATATAAAAAGGCATCTTGAGATATATAAGTCATTTTGTTTTTCTTTTTTTTAAGACATCTTGTTTATGCTAATTTTTAAAATAAAGTAATCAAAACGTGTTTTGTGTTTGAATCACAAGTTCTTGCCTTTTAAGGTTCGGTATGCCATTTTAAACCTTTAAATGGTGCGAAAAATTATCATTAGTTGCCCCACTGGTATTTTTTGAAGTATAATTTGTTGTGATCCTAAAAGAAGTATTTGATATCAGGTCAACAAAATTGGCAAAATTAATCTTGCTGCTACGGGAAAAGAACTTATGGATGATGAGAAACAAGATGTGACTATTGATCTGTTTTCTGCTGTGGACATGGAAAATGATGCTATTACAGAACGAGCACCTGAGGTTGAAAATAATCAAAAACTTGGTTTGCTTATTGGTTTCCTTTCTGTTGATGACTGGTAAGTTGGTTTCTATGGCACAATTTGTGATGATTGGCTAAGCTAAAGTGCATGTTCATTACGACTTTCATATTTTGTCTATTGCATTTGAAGTGTTACATACAATGACAGGAGTTCTGAATGAGCTGTTACTTGTTACATGGATGTCTTCTGCTGTAAGCTATATAATACATACGCAAATATACACGTGCATGGACTTATGTACATGCATATACATTTATATGCATATATATATATATATATGTGTGTGTGTGTATATATATAGAGAGAAAATTAAGGTATAATGCATGAGTGTTTTTAGCTCTAAATTCTTCCTAATGAAAATCAATGTTATGCTTCTCCAAATAAAAATCTTCACAGTTGGTCATGATCTATGGTGCGTATAAAATGTTCAGGGACTAAAATCGGTTATTTTAGATTTCTTATCGATGCATCAAGCAAGCACGAAGTGAATAATGGCAATATATCAAAGTGGCAAAAGTATATCATAGACTATATAGTTTGTAGATCCTAACCATTGATCTTGTTCTAAATATCATATACATATTAAATATTTCAGCTGATTTTGATATGTCTAGACTAGATATCTAACCAAAGCATTGGAATCATATCTTTAAAATTGTTCATTTTTATTGATTTGATGCATGGGAGGAGGACATAAAAAATGTGTGATTTTCTTGTTTCCAACCAATTTAGAAATCACAAATCGTAACTGGTGGTGTAGACTTTCATTGAGAAGTCCATTGATTTTCATTGGGAAGCATTGGGACCACATGCACTGGAGTGCATTCTAGTCTCTCTCTCTCTCTCTCTACACAGACACATATACACCACATTGTTTGTGTGATAGGGAAACAATTCTCCGGCTCCTACTAGCACTTGACAGATTTACCCTCCTTGTGTTGCATTAGATAGCTTGGCTTTACATTTTCATGTGGGGACTTTCGTCATTTGGTCCATGCCATTAATGCACTCAAAGGTGAAGCAATCATCATTGCAGCAATAATTGCATGAAAAGGATGCATTGGTGGCATGGGCCAAATGCTCGATCAAAAGTGTATCATGAGGGAAACCACTGTTCATATTCTATTTCTATAGTAAAGAAAAAATAACAAAAAACAAAAAGGTATGTTGCTGCTCTATCTATCTATCTATCTATCTATCGATCTATATATATACACACACGCTCAAAAAATCAAAGAAGTTTGAAAAATAAAATGTAAAATTTTGCAGAATTGATAGAACTATTTCGATCAAAAGTGTATCACAAGGGAATCCACTGTTCATATTCTATTTCTATAGTATAGAAAAAATAACAAAAAACAAAAAGGTATGTTGCTGCTCTTTTGAGAGGAGGAATGATCACCGAAGTAAAGGATTCTGGAACAGGTAAACACTATTTTCTATACTAAGCCCATTGATTTCATGAAGCAAAGATAAAGGATTTTGGAACAGGTAAACACTGTTGTCAATTATCTCAGTGGGATTCTACCAAATCTGTCTAGTGACTTCATTCCTTGTTTCTACTCATCGAATCCTGAGGCGATAAAATAGTTTATCCCGAGCTAGAAGAATATGTTGATGGCTCTAGTGAACTATGGTTATCCTTTTCTATCTATTTGGCTTCAAACTCCCCCAATGTAAAGAGGTTGAATCAGAGTACTAGGGATTGGGTCATTCAGGAGTCCTTCCTTTACTGTCTATGATGTCAAAATAGCATCTAGTGGTTAAGCTTGTTGGCTGAAAGCACAGTGCCCGACGTGCCCTTTAATTATGTATGTAACAAACAACCTTTGACTCAATGTGACATAATAAGAAGCAATCCTCAGCGAAGCGAGAAGCTCCTGTATAGTATTGTAAGGGTTCGCCTCTTTCTTTTCACATGTACTCACTTTTATCAGCTCCCTTGCTTTTGCTCCACCTCTATTTACCATGGACTAGGTCAGGTTCTGTTCCTTAGCATCAAATGAAGCTAGGAGATGAACCAAGTGCAGTTTAGTTTCAAAAGCATCCCCCTATCATCCTCATTCGATTCTGCCTGCCGAAGAAAGAGAAGAACCTAGGGCTGATTTTCTTTCTAAAGTGGAGTGGTAGTTCTTTTTCCAGAAGAGGACTCAAAAGAAAATGCTTTGTTGTTCGAAGCGGCTGAATAAGCCTACTATTTCCATGAAAGAAAGGGTGCTATTTCTTTTCTATATGTATATATGTAGTAGTACTAAATTTTTAAGATCCTTTCTCACAACTTACATTTCTGACTTATGCTCAACATGAAATTTAGGATGAGCAATTCATGTTGTCACAGGTCATTCATAAACTGGAATTCTATGCCCTGCTCCCTTTTCTCCACTCCCCTCCTAAAGATTGTATTGATCTTGTTGATTTTGTTATTCTTCTGTGTATTTCTAGAGGGGAATGTGGTGTGCTCAGGCATGGTATCCTGGTCTGTACATTGTATTTTTCACTCTTTTCTACCCAGGCATTTTGTTTTGAGGCATCGGTTGCTTGAGCATTGGAATTTAACTGTTCACATTGCTATCTGGATTTATAAAAAATCTTTAATTCTAAACCTTCCATAATCTTGGAATCCTTAAGCTGGCAGATCTGCTGGAAAACCTTTTTGGTTTTCATCTTTGCTAAATTTTTTAGGAGTGAATATCTTATCTGGATGCTCACAAAGAAATTTCTATGCAATTCTGCATACTCCTAAATCTGCAGTAATTTCATCAGCTCAATATGCACAACTTCCCACCTCCTCTGCTTAAGAAGAGAGCCAAAAAGGTTATACAGAAGGCTGGTTGATATTTATTTTAGCAAAATTCAAATTTGGGAGAAATTTCTCTTCAGTGATTTATACCAGAGTATTACTCCAAAGGAGTCTGTGAGAACCTTTTCATGATTGTCTTTTTTTAATTTTCATATTTCTGTGAACCCAGCAATCTGCTTAAATTGTAGTACACTTTGATGCTCGGTAATTTTGGCTCCAGGAATTTTTTTTTCCTGCTTCCTCTGTGATGGCATCAATTTCCTATGGTTTCCCAGGAAAAAGAAAAGACTGATTAAATGATCCAGCTCTATTGAGTTTGACTTTATGACCTGAAAAAACTTTCATTTTTAAATCCTTAATTCATGGAACCCAAGGTTGCATGACAATTCAGTGGAAATTTTAGGTTTATCAGGAAATACCAGAAAAAGTAAATGTGTTAATTCTCTGTATTATATTTAATTTTGTTGATAATATCAGCCAATTTACTAGCTTTCGGTGTAAATGTATTTTGATTTTGAGCATTAACAGTAATTTCCAATTTATATTCTACTAATCTGTAGAACACATGGAGATATTGTTGTGAAAACTAAAGTAAGTCACCTTCGTTTCTTATAGACATGATTTTCCTTGATGCTTGTTATTTTTGATGAATTTAAGTGGCGTTATTATGTAAGTGAAGCAGCATAACAAAATGTAATTTATTAATAATGATTTAATCTGGTAACTTGGATGTTCGTGAGTTTCATATTGCTTTTCCAATGTTTTTCTTATGCTTGTGTAATAACAAATTTGTGAGTACACTACTTTTCTTTCTAGGCATTCATGTAAGCCACTGAAGAATGAACTGTATAGATAGCTTTTGGTATGCTTTAGTTTCTTATAATTTTTTGTGGTTGTTTCTTGCTCTTTGTTCTATTATTACTGCAGCAGTCTCTGTTTGGCACAATCTTCAGGTTTTCCTCATTTAATAATTATTTCGGAAATTACAATATCTTCAATGGCTGTTCATAACAATATACCATGATTTCCAGGTACCATGCTCAGATACTATTTGATCATCTGTCCCATCTAAATCCTGTTCAGCATATCCAAATTTCCGAGTGCCTATTTAGGTTGGTCTAATTTTCTTATATTCACTCTTTGGACTGGATGTTCGAAGTTCAAACATTCTAGCTTATATGCATTTTTCCTGAGCAGTGAACTTGTACAATTGTCATTATCTATCTGTTGATTTGTGCCTTATACACTTGAAATGAAAAAAAGATGTTGCTTCTTAAATACTTGAGTCTATGTGCTTGTTCAATAAATGTGACTGTTAATCTTTATTGCTGCATTGATTACAAAACTTGTTTCTTTGTTGATTCATGCAAGTTGGTTCATATGCTGGAAGACTTGTTTTGTTGATGTTCCTGAAGGACTTAAGGAAACTTTATCATTGTAGACATTGTAAATTTGAGAACTCAAGCTATAAGTGGTCATGAATTTTAGGAAGCCCATGTTGACTTGTAGTTACTATACTCACATGTTTCCATCTTATAGTTCATGTGAAGTCGGGAATATCAGTTTTTCAGATAGGATGCATATTAATAATTATTTATTGGTAATGATATTTGGAAGAAATGCCGTGTTAAAGCATACCTCTTTCTTTGCTCATAGGGTCATTGAGAAGACTATGTCTGCGGCCTATGCTATTGTTAATCAAACACATCTTCAAAGTCGTGCTGGTTCCGATGTTGTTGAATCAACAGCTGGATCTTCAATCCAGAATTCTTCTATTGATCTCCCTTGTGAATTTTTTCAGATACTTGCTGCTGCAGGACCATATCTTTATCGTGATGCTGTACTGCTTCAGAAGGTGTCACAAGTTCCTTTTGACAGCTCTGTAGTCTTCTGTACATTGGAAAGAGTTCTGCAACATGATTAACTTGCCTCATGTATCCTGAAAAGGCCTCCTTGCATTTGCCAATGATATTGATAAGCCACTTTCTGGACTGGCCATGTCTGTAGAACGCACTTTGATTTTACAAGTTTCTAACCTGTAACATGTACTTAAATGTTCACCATATATGTTAGGCTAATATTTTTGAAGATGCTTGTCATTGTTGTTCTAAACATTTGATTGGTGTGGCTTTGCTGCCATGACTTCTCCGAGTGACATTTAAATTTACAGGTGTGCAGAGTGTTGAGAGCATGCTACCTTTGTGCTGAAGAATTAGCTGGCCTTCGAGCTAAAGAAGCTAAGCTTAGGGTTGAAGAAGCACTTAAAAAATGTGTGCTTCCATCATTGCAATTAATACCTGCAAATCCTGCAGTTGGGCAAGTGATATGGGAAGTCCTTTCTCTGCTCCCCTATGAGGTTTGTTACAACAGTTCTGTTTTTTCTTTGTGCTTAAGGTTCATTTAATATGGGATTCAAGCTATTGGATAATGTCATATAGGATCGATATCGCCTGTATGGTGAGTGGGAAAAGGATGATGAAAGAATCCCCATGGTTCTGGCTGCAAGGCAGATTGCAAAGGTTCCTTTGTCATTCCTTGTGTAATATTAATTATGTGTCACGTGTTTCTGCTTAGACACTTGGATTCTCATATTCAGTTGGACACTAGAAGAATATTGAAAAGGCTTGCGAAGGAAAATTTGAAGCCGCTGGGTCGCATGGTGGCCAAACTTGCTCATTCTAATCCGATTACCGTGCTTCGCACAATTGTTCACCAGGTTTTTGTGGTTTCCAAAGCATAGTTATTTTCACAAAATTGCCTTTTTGCACTATTACTTGTGGGACTTGAATGCATTTGATGCCTACCATTGATTTGCAGATTGAGGCATACAGGGATATGATAACACCAGTTGTAGATGCCTTCAAGTACTTGAGACAGGTGAGTTTTTCTTCTGTGCTTGTTCTAATGCTTGTTAAAGTTAGTTTCTAATACTTAATGCAACTTATGCTACTTATCTTGGGAGAGAACTTCAAACTTACTGTGTATGGATGTGCTACCTTAGAGAAATAAGAGAATTTGTAACTGGCATTTTGCTATTAATACCTGCTTGTGATTTATGATTTTTTTTTTTTTTTTTTTTTTTTTTGCTGATCCATGATTTATGAGTTTGTTGATGCATTCAGTTCAGATTTTTCCCTTTGACTTTTTGCTTTTCTGATGTATCTACTGCAATTATAAACAATTTAGTTATGCCAGATTGCCAATTATCTATGATGCTCCAGGTGCAAAACATCTTAATTATATTCCATTTGTGTATTATATCTCTACATTCTTGTTGGCATGTGTTGTTGAGTATTATTGTTCAGAAAAGTATGCAATTTAATTATTGCTTAGGAATATTATTTTGAAAAATATATGCAATTTTATTAGTTATAGTGCGCCATAACAACTGCAGTGATGCTCGGGTATGGAGAAAATAGTACCCTTGTGGGAGGAGCTAGTTTAGAACCCACTATATGCCTGTCATGGTGGTTGGGTGAAAGTTGTTGAAGCATTAAAAAGTTCCTAAATTTTCAACTGGAATGAAATGATTTCTTTAGTAGTTAGAATCAACCTGGTGACTCTAAATGCTTTAGATTTTTGAGCTTGACCTTTGGGTTCCTTAGTGCTAGTGTTGTTTTATTCTTATTAAATTGGACTATCCTCTGTGCATTGATTAATAAAAGAAATCTATACTGAAAGCATGGAATTAGGGAAGGGTTTTTAATGCTGTTGCCTTTGATTTATGCTTATGGTTGTTGCACTATTACCATTTATATTTTTGGGCTGAGTTAGTTGGAGGTGATTTGCTTCAAGTAGATGCTATGGTGATGGTTGTTGGATAAATGGTCACTGGTCACATGGCTTCTTTGTCAGCATTTGCAGGATCTTTGGTTAGCATTTATTTAGAATTGCCTTAAACAAATATTTGCTTGGAGTTCAAGAGAAAGGAGATGAGTACAAATAAGGGCATGTCTCTTTCGCATTCTAGGTTGGGATTGTATTGGCTTCTTTTTTGTGCTTGTTTTATTGAGAGCTTAACATCTTATCCAAGGATTTATGGTGCAGTTTTTAATTGTAGGTGTTATCACAGAAATGAACTATATGGATCTTTCGACAAGTGTGACTTTGGCCTCAAATTTTATTTTCTTAGATCAGTCATCCTGCTAGTTGGGTCCTTAATTGTCTGGAAAGTCAAACATCCATTTTAATGGTGTCTTAGTTCAGTCATTGCTCTCTGTCTTGGGGATGCAAGTTCTGGGATGAATATGTGGTGTGTTTTGGGGGGTTTTGTGGTTTGGATTTTGGAGGTGGGGGCAACATTGTGGGATTACAAGCAACCTGCATGCCATGCATGGGATTGACTGCAGTCACAGTTGCGGGTGGTGCGATGTGCCTGTTTGGTGCTAGTTATTGGAAAACTCATGGTCTTATGCTATAAAGTCAAAGGCTAACCCTAGCTGATGTTGAAGGCTCATAAAGTTCACTTACATCCATTCAGAAATCGAAATTTGTCCCAACTATTTTGGGTTGGCTTTGTGAACCCTCATTCATCAAGCATTCCTACATTGGACTGTTTCTGATGTTATTTCATGCTTTTCCATATGTTTAAGAACGGGAATAATATGGGCAAGAAAACTATAAATCAGAGAACAAGAAGAGAGAAACTGTTGAAGAGGTTGGTGAGGAAGGGCGAAAGAATAAGCAAAAATAAAGAAATAGGGGCATCCGCCAATACAAATAGAACACAGAATTCTTGGTTTATGTTACCATGTCCGTTATCCCTTTTCTAGCTGGGCTCAATCTACTCACGTAAAACCCAGCTAAATGTTCATCAATGTTTACCAGATCCTTGTTCTCAATCCCTATTTTTCTTTTACCATCCCTCTGTTTTCACCTAAACAAGTCATCAAATAGTTTTCCTTGATTTGTCGTTTTATCCTATGTCACAGGATGGCAGGGATCTTGAGGATCATTTTTTTTTCATGGAATCCAAATTTCAAAATGGACATGTGATGACCATTCATGATCTGGTGTTGCACAATATGCATTTTTCTTTTATTGAACACATTGATTGTTGTACTTAGCTCAATTGATGGTTGAATTTTCAGATATAAGTTTGTGAACTGTTGATGCAATGATCTTAAGGTTGAATACAAGATATTCTAATGTTGGTCTCATGATCAGATTCTAAGGACTTAGCTACAATATTGGAATATGGTGAACATCAAGATCTTGGGACAAGATAAATGAAGAGCACTAGGTGAAAGTTTAATTGTAAATTTTCCAATTGAGAAGTGACATTTCTTGTTTAGTTTCATTTTCTTTGATTCTAATAGGCCTGTTTGGTGCCAAGCAAGAGGTTACTTGTGGATGCATCTAGTTCTTCTTCTTTTTATTTTCAGATTTCTTAAGGATATTTAGGTTGGTTTTAGCATTTATAGGTTTTTCTCTGGCATGTTGCTGCTCTGCCTACTGCTTCTGATACACAATCATCACTTCCCTGTATGATGTCATTACTTCTCTCAGTTTCTGTTTCCTCTCCAACTTTCTAAGATTCTGCATGGTTAAGGTTGCATAGTACAAGGGTTTCTTCTGTTATGGTAAGGCAGAAACCTAGCAAGCTTGGTATGATAAAGTACACTTTCAAATGGTTCTTGAACTGAATAGGGTGATTATATGTTCTAGCGTTTCAATTATTCTATGATGTTTTATTTTGCCTCTGCATACTTTGAGATTTATTAGTACTGTGTTTATGCTTGGATCTACAACTTGTTTTAGTAAAATTTTTGTTGGAAGTAATTCATTCTGTTGTTATTTGTAATGTTTGAAATGTTCTTAGTATGATTTTTTTGCTTTTTTCTGGAAATCTTTTCTTTCTCTAAATTTTACAAGTTTGACTTAATGTCCATAGTATTTCTAAGATGATTGTTTGTATTACAGCTGGAATATGATGTGTTAGAATATGTTGTAATCGAACGTCTAGCACAAGGAGGACGTGAGAAGCTTAAAGATGACGGCCTGAATTTGTCAGATTGGCTTCAGTCTCTTGCATCCTTTTGGGGCCATCTGTATGTATATGTGACTTCAAAGTTTGTAACCATGTTTGTATGTTTTATTCAGTATTTCTTCATTGAATGATGTCTTATTCACTCAAATTATCTGATACATATGATTTTGATGATCAAATCTTTTCTTTTCTCGATTAAATTAACCACTTGGATGCAGTTATGAACTATATATGTAGTTATCATATGCTCAGATTTTCTTAAACTGCTGTTAGTAATGTGTGGAATTGCAGATCAATCCCAAATTTTGAAATTTGAATATTACTAAAATTTGATTTCAGTTTGTTAATTTTACTGGGAATCATGATGATTTTCAGTAGTCGTCGATTCTTGTGAAACAAACATGAAAATTACGTTCAGGATTCTTATGGGTACTTGATGGTCATTGCATTTTGCAGGTGTAAGAAGTACCCTTCGATGGAGTTGAGAGGCCTTTTTCAGTATCTTGTTAATCAATTGAAGAAGGGCTCGGGAGTTGAGCTTGTTCTGTTGCAGGTGTATTGTATGTTCTTAAGGTTTCAGTATTTTCTTCTCTTTCCCAAATTATGTATTGGAAAATTACGAAGTCTAAGCTGTCAAGTGATGCAGGAGCTTATTCAGCATATGGCCAATGTTCATTACACTGAGAACATGACTGAGGACCAACTTGATGCTATGGCAGGAGGTGAAACATTGAGATATCAAGCTACTCTATTTGGAATGACTAGAAACAATAAGGTATAATCAGGGGAACCCTCTATTTGATTATGGCCTTTAAGATCCAAAATCACAATGTGAAATATAACTTTTTCCTATGTTACTTTTTAGCAATTGTTCTCCTTTCTGAATTGTGATCACTGTGATCTGCTGTCTATCTCTGATATGAGTCAGGCATCCTTGTCTTTTGTATTTGTTTTGACATGCTCAATCTGCAATAAATAATTTTTTCCCTGTGCTAAATTTGTAGTGATTATTTCTTTAAATGATGAGTTAGAATTTGTTGAATTATAATTGTCACATGCAGAGAGTTTCAACAAGAATTGATTGTATGTTGCATTTCTTTTCATGGTATCAAATAAGGAGGATTTATCACAATATCATATGCGGCATGAAGTTATCCTGAGGGTTGGCCTCTTTGTCCTTGTTGAAATTTAATATGATGCTGCTATCAAATTGATGTTGGTAGTGCGACTGGTCAGCCCAGTATTAATTTCTTTCAGCTGATCAGTTTTTTTGTCAGGGAACTCAAACATAATCATGGTTAGTGATTGATTCGTGGTAATTTGACGTTTGAAACCTTGATTGTAATTTATATATGCTGTTTTAGCACCATGACTGATTTTCTATATTTTAATATTGAAGAAAATGATGATTGTTCTTCTACTTTGTAATTGCTGAACAGTGATGGCATTAACACAGACATGTTATCTCCATTTGAATTTACTTAGTGATGGATGGAGTAAGCTATCATTCTACTTATTTGTGCAATAGATCTTGTAAGTATGACTTATTCGTTTACCTTTGCAGGCATTGACTAAATCTACCAACAGACTTAGGGACTCCTTACTTCCTAAGGAAGAGCCTAGGCTTGCTATTCCTCTTTTGTTACTTATAGCTCAACATCGCTCCATGTAAGATGTCGAAGTGCATTGCTTGTCAACAAATTTTGGATATAATTGCTGCTTTCCTCTTAGATAGGGTCATGCTCTCTTTCTCTCTCTCTCTCTCCCCCCCTCCCTCCCTCCCTCTCTCTCTTCCCCCCTCCTCTCTCTCCCCCCACCATGTGTGTGTGTGTGTTTTGATTTTGCTTTTCGGGTTGAAAAATTAGGATGCTCTTGCTGTTAGCGCATTAGTTGATGGAATGAGTTAAATGTAATTATGTGATTCTTTCAGGGTTATCATAAATGCCGATGCACCACACATCAAAATGGTTAGCGAGCAGTTTGACAGGTGTCATGGCATGCTTCTTCAATATGTTGAGTTTCTCTTGAGTGCCATAACTCCATCCATGATCTATGCTCAGCTGATTCCTCCTCTAGATGATCTTGTTCACAAGTACCATCTTGATCCAGAGGTAATATGTTAACTGTTAAGTATATCTAATCTGCTTTCACTTGTTCACTTTTTAGCAATTTAATTTCTAAAGGATTGCACATTTAAATCTTAAATGGTTTGTAAGAACTATTTTCATAAGCAACTTTGACTGTTTGACACATGTAAACTTTTTACATAACTGGCTTGTGTTTTCCAATTTTTGAAGGAAACTCAACCGTATGTTACAGAATGTGGATGGAATAGTTTTGTGCTTCTCATAATATCATGCATCTGCTTTTTGCACCTAAACTTTGATTAAGTCTAACCGTAATGCAGGTAGCATTTCTGGTATATCGCCCTGTGATGAGGCTCTTCAAAAGTTTAAGTGGCGCTGAAATATGCTGGCCTCTTGACATAACTGAAGAGCCCAATGTTTCAAGTACAAATAATGAAGCAGAGCCTTCATATTTATCCAGTGATGTTGTTTTGGATCTTGGATCACCCTGGAAGCCTGTCAAGTAAGCTTTGCTATGTTGCAATTTTGATATCTTTATTTTCTTACTTTGTTTTCCATTAAATTGTGTACCACATATATGATGTATTGCATTTATTCCTGTTACAGAGAATAGCCACAGGTCAATTTCTTCTCGTCATGATTTTTCTTCTGTGTTTCTCTTGTTATCAGTGTCTGGTTACAGTCTGCTTGACATTTGCTTTTATTTGTTTAAAATAATCAGATTGCTACGTATTTTCATCTGCATTTTCTTCTTATACAGTTGGTCAGACCTTCTTGACACAGTCCATTCAATGCTGCCTCTGAAAGCTTGGAATAGCCTCTCTCCTGATCTTTATGTTACATTTTGGGGGCTTACACTCTATGATCTTTATGTTCCTCGACACCGTTATGAATCAGAGATCGCAAAGCAGCATGCTGCTATTAAAGCCTTGGAAGAACTTTCTGACACTTCCAATATGGCTATCACAAAGCGGAAAAAAGACAAGGAAAGGATCCAAGAGCTACTTGACCGATTGACTTGTGAATTTCAAATGCATGAACAACATGTTGCATCTGTGCATCGAAGGCTTAGTCATGAGAAGGACAAGTGGCTGAGTTCCTGCCCGGATACTCTAAAGATAAACTTGGAGTTTCTTCAACGGTGTATCTTCCCACGCTGCATCTTCAGCATGCCAGATGCTGTGTATTGTGCTATGTTTGTGCATATGCTACATTCGCTTGGCACACCATTTTTTAACACGGTCAACCATATCGATGTTCTTATATGTAAAACCCTACAGCCAATGATCTGTTGCTGCACGGAATTTGAAGCTGGCAGACTTGGAAGGTTTTTATATGAGACACTAAAGATGGCTTACCATTGGAAGGTATTATAAGAGATATTGATTGTGCCCATCATTTACATTTTATCTGCTGTTTGCTTGCAGATAATGTTAGAAATATACTTAAGCAGATATTATATGAGCAGTTATTTTTTTTAGAGGTTCTGAGGTTTTTCTAAATGTTGCCTTTTACAGAGTAATGAGTCCATATATGAACGTGAATGTGGAAATATGCCGGGGTTTGCTGTCTATTACAGATTCCCAAACAGTCAGCGTGTAACTTATAGCCAGTTTATTAGAGTATGCTCTTCTTGCCATGATGACTGTTGTATGATTACTTTTGAGCTTTTCTAGTTTTCTGTCAGAATATTGTCATTGACATTTTCAACTTTTATTGCTCTCTTTTTTTAGGAGCTAGAATCACTACTGCTTATAGATTTTTTTCTTATTTTTTGTGTGAATAACTTTTTTTTTCTAAATTCTAGTTTTCAGTATATGATGTGAAGTTTGAGAGTGAAGGGATGCACTAATTCTAGCCAAGTGTAACATGCTGCAAAGACATGATAGGTTTTTCTTATTTTGCTTGTCAGTGAGATAGATTTTTTTTTTTTTTTTTTTTTTTTTTTTTTTTTTTTTGTGATGATGATATTTGGTGTTAATTTACAGTTTTTCTACAAGTTCCCTTTTATTTGGAACATAGCTTCATGATTGCTTTGAACCATTAATGGTCATATTTAATTTGAATGCCCTTTCCTTCTCCTGGTGAACCGCAAATCTTACTGACTGCATGAGATTCTTCTTGTGCATGATATCCATGTAAGAGAGCATCTTTGAATCTAATTGATAAAGCAGCCAGATTATGTTAGCCTTATTTGGGATGATGGTTGATTAAACTTTAGTACGGTAGAAAGGGCTTCAAAACCATTCACCTTGTAAGCTTATGCCGAACTCTCCTCTACTGTTGTGACCGTCCTATTCATAGATCCATCTAGTTGATGTTTGGCGTATATATCATCTTGCACCCGGTGCTCATTTCCTGTGCATCTGAAGATTCTTACTCCCCATGTCATTGTGATTGAGGACTTCAGCTGCCTATATGTGACGGAACTTCATATATGGACTTGCAATTAGACATCATATATGAAGCCCGAGCAAATTGAGTGTAGTTTAACAACATTTCATGACGTAAAACAAGTTACGATATGGGATGTTATGTACCATGTTGCAAAACGAACATAAACATCTGTAGTTGTGGTTAATATGCATCTTGCTCTTTTTTCTCCAAAAGGAAATATAGTCTTTTGTTTTCAAAATGTTAGTTGCATTCAGCCTAAACTTTTTCTGTCAAAAATCTGAAAACTGGTTTTAGCATGCCTGTTATCATAAATAATGTATCAGCTGAATTTTGGTTTTGACATTTTAATTTTCGTGGATTTTCTAATGTTTTCTAAAGGTACACTGGAAATGGAGTGGAAGAATAACCAGATTGCTTGTACAGTGCTTGGAATCTACTGAGTCCATGGAAATACGAAATGCTCTTATTGTGTTGACAAAGATTTCTAGTGTTTTCCCTGTTACTCGGAAGAGTGGCATTAATCTTGAAAAGCGGGTAAAGGAAATCTACTTTGTTTCAAACTCATTGATGCTGTCAGCTGTTGTAGGTTATATTCTATTGTTTTCTTTTTCTTTTTGCAGGTAGCTAAAATTAAAGGGGATGAGAGAGAAGATTTGAAAGTTTTGGCGACTGGTGTAGCTGCCACTTTGGCGGCTCGCAAGGTTAGTTTCAAGCTGAAGAAATCAGTTTAGCATGTCATGACATGTATAATATTTTATCCAAGGTCTGAAATATCAGTATTGAACCCTGTAATATTTTTTCCATCGAGACATTACAGTATTGATACTAACAGTATGCTCCAAAACTAATAGCTTCAAAAAAATGAAAATTGTCAGTATATATTGGTAGGGTACCATCGGTACACAATGATATGGGCTGGTATAGCTGGTACATTACCAATAGATAGGGTTTTGGCATTGCAGCACCCATATCAGTGCCGGTTTTGTATTGAAATGGTACTATACTGGTCGTACCATCCCATGCCAGCAGATTTTTATCCACGATTTTATCTGTACCCTTGATTGCTGCAAGGTTTTAAGACTTTTTTTTGATCATACAATGTTCTCTACCTAAAACCTGCAGAGTTCATGGGTTTCTGAGGAAGAATTTGGTATGGGTCATATTGATCTAAAGCATGCAGCAACACCAGCAAAATCACCTTCTGGTAACCTGGGCAATGCGCCAAATGGTTCTGCTCTTGGTATTTCTCAGAATGAGATGTCTGGGACAAGGAATGCCACCACAGGGAATCAGGTAGCAGATCCATTGAATATAATTAAAGACCAGATGACATGTGCAAAATCTACAGATGGCAGGTCAGATCGATCAGAAGGTGGAGTGCTTTTGAAACCTGATTCAGCACAACAAAAATCAAGGAGTAGCTCTTCCACGAATGGGCCTGATGGTCAAGCACATGCTTCTTTGCCACCTAAGCCTTCTGGGATCATGAAAAATTCAGATGAACTTCCAAAAGTTTCACCCGAGGAAACATTTACAAAAGTTGCTTCAAAGGGCACTGTGGAATCTGAGGTATCTAAATATTATGTTCACACTCAAGATAAAAATTTGCTGTGTTTTGACTGCAAAGGTACCTTGTGGACTACAGAGTTGTCAAGTTGCAGGAATCTGCTTCTAATTGTCTCCTGAAATAGGGAGCTTGATGCTGGGATCAGTGGCTGCAGCCAAAAAAAATTAACTTGTTTGTCTTTTTAATATAATTTTAGAGATTTTCTAAAGACATTTTCATAAGCTTGCTTTAGAGAGAATCAAGGTGTGTAGCTTCACATCACTTATATGGAAAGATTTTCAACTTATACCCTTTTTTATTTCCTTTGTAGTCTGGGTTTGTGACCAAAGGTATGGTTTTTAAGTGTGTTTTTTGTTTTTGCGGTTTTTTAGGGATTCTTAATGCTTATCCTGCATCGATACTTCTGGTGGTGCTTGGTGAGTAAATTTGAAGTGGCAAAACCCATTTTTCTAAAGGTACTATTGGAGCAGGGATCTGAAGGTCTTACCATGTTTATAGGATCAAGGTGTTGTCGAGATGCATGAAGTATTCTTTTTTCCATTGATGCTGACATTCTTTTAGTGGTGGTCCTAAAGTGAAGTTGGAGAAACATGTTGTGGGGATTGGGGAGGTGTTAGCTTGTTCTTTAAGGTGCTCCACTCATTTTCTCACAGTGTTTCAATTCTATGTAGTAAGAGAGAATTTATGTAATCACATGGGTTGGTGCAATCCTTTGGGTTGGTGGCTTTTTCCATGCTAAATTTTTTATTTTGCCCCTGCCATTGCCTTGTTGGATGAGGAAATTAGTAGGGCACCATAGCATTTTTTTTTTGGTATGCCTCCATGTTATTTGGAATTAAAAAAAGGGCATCCTAGTACATGAGGCTCCTGCCATTGTGATATTTTGTGTGTGTAGGGGGGGGAAGGTCTGTTGTATGCAGCCTTACCCTTGTGTGTGTGGAGGCTGTTTCCATGTTTTAAATCCATGACACCCGTGTCACAATGTAGCAGCCTTAAGGGTGCACCAAGGTCAGCCCTCTTGCTCCCATGGTTTTCAATTTGTCCCTTTCAAAATAGTCAAGAGTTCCATGTTGCACCATGTTCCGAGAGTCAGAGTTTCGCCTCTTCTTTCTATAGGGAGGATAAGAAGGTTTAGGTTAGGATATTTGATGGTAGATACTGAATCGGGTTTGCTATTCTGTCTATAGTAACATCTACTTCATCTTTTAAATGATATGTGCTTCTAGGAGATGGAATTATTTCAGCATGTAAGCAATGTTCTTTAATTTTTTTGGTTTTTCATCATTGATAAGTTGTATTTATAACATGGTTGTGGTTTCTTAATCCTTCAAACATAGAGATTGTTGATAATTTTTTTGACAAATAGTTCCTTTTCCTAGGAGGTTCTTGGATGTTGTTTCAACTTTTCAAGATGGAAGTTCATTCCATTGTTGCTGGTTCCTTTGACCATTAAGTTGTTTCTTATTATTTGGGATGTCTTGAAAATAACAACAATTGTTTGTAGGCAAGTGGATGACAAGCTTGTCCATTCTTTATAAGGCTAAATAATGGACAATCAGTTAGCTTTTGGAAGAGATCCTTTTGTTTTGCTGTTGCATGGGTCATGGTGCTAACTGCTAAGTCTGATATTCTGTGGGGTGGTTTCCTTTCAAGGATTCTCCCCGATGCAGTCGATGGACTGGTTTCATAAGGAGGGGCCATTTCTGTTGGCTGCTGCATTGGGTTTATGTCTGTTTTGAGGATGGTCGTTGGATAGCCCAGGTAACCTAGGAGCTAGCTTTGAGCCCATGCTACTCCCTGTGTGCCCAGTGATTGGTCAGGCAATTGACATATGAAATTCAGTTCTCTCTTTCTAATTCTATAATTAGTTTTAGGTCTAGCATTTCAACATGCATTTGTGTCAAGTGACAACGAGTGTATAGATACCTAGGTATGTCATACCATACTGAACCGGGCAGTACAGGGCGTATCATACTGTATACCAAGACCATACCAGTTCGATCCGGTATATGGTATGGGGGGTGCACCAGCATATGGTATACCAACACTCAAGCACGTTGAAACAGCCCATGTATCAACATAGTGATAGGATGGCACTGGTATGGGATCTGGTACTGAGACGGTGTACCTTGATAGATACTCTAACAATTAAACACACTTTCAACTTTCAAGGTCTGGTTCAATTTGTGAAATTTATGCTAGCATGAAACATGATAGAGATAATAAAATCTAAAATTGTTTTATCTGGGATGGTAGAGTTTGCAGAGTTTCTTTGGTCATCTAACTTACTAGAGCCTACAGCGGGGCATCAAGGATTAGATTGCAAAGACCTTCTAGGGTCATTTGATTTTTTTTTTTTTTTTATTAGTCTTTCTTTTAATATGGTGAAGATTTTTAGAAAAAAATCCATTTTATTTTCATTTTTGCAAAAAATGGTTTGCTTGTCCCACTCTTCCCATTTGTTTTGCATAAATGTCCTGTTTGAACTTTACTGGACCATTCCTACCCGCAAATGAATGCACAGATCTTTAGCTTATAAATACATGCATATTGATGGTGAATGCACTCATAATACTTATTAATGCATATGCAGAAATAGCGGTCATCAGGGGTGTGGTATGATGGTCCCGACAAGTTTAACATGAACTGTTTCTGCAGAAAGTATGGTTGTCCTTTTTGTGCAGATGTGAAAATAAAGTGGCCTTTTCTCTTACACTTTCTTTTTAACATATCTAGCTTCACTTTAGCATCATTCTGTCATAGGTATAAAAGCGTTTTCCTGCTGTTTGGACCCTAAAGAAACCACATTCCATTTCCTGTATATTTTGTACATGACCATGTGTGTGTGTATGCTGATATGTACTTCCATCTCGGTGTATAAATAACTGATTGCTTGGCGAAAATGTAACATAGACATCACCTGACCGCCAGGCAACCCAGAAGCTTAAATAGTCCCAGAAAAGGCCCAAATAATCACCTACATCGTTGAGTGCTAAGGAGAAGCTGCCAGGCCTTACAAGGTCCATCTATTGTGCAGGTGCCCAGGCAGTTGACCATAGAAAAAAAGGTTAAAAGAAGATTGATAAATCCAAATATTAACCTTTTTTTTTTTTTGTGAAGATTTTTCTGATCTATGCATGTACTGATGGTTAATTATATAGATTCTTGATATGCCATTTTGACTTCAAGAATTATGTTAACTTTGGCTAGTTTAACTGTGTTTGAACTTCTAGATATGCATTAAATGGCAATTGAAGAAAAATATATTTTGTTGGGCTATTTTGCGGAAAATGTAAAGTGACTGAAACCTGATCATCTACCTTTAGTCTATTAGATCTTTACATTCCTGTTGCAGCATGTGTAACATCAGGCCCTAGTTTCACTTCACCAGGATTTTTGCTCTTGACAGACCAGACCACTGCAAAAACGTTCAGCACAGAATTCTCTTGGTAGGCTACCAAAACAGGAGTTGGTCAAAGAAGATGCTAAATCTGGAAAATCAATCAGCAGAACTGCCTATCAGCAATCTTCTGCAACGGCTGACAGGGATCTTTCAGCTCATCAATCAGAGAGTAGGCAAGGTGGTACTGCTATTAATTCTTTGTCCACTTCCAATGGTAACTTAGATTCATCAGGAAAATTAGCAAGTTCCTCCTCAAAAATGAGTGATGTGCATGTTAGTATATCTAAGGTGGACAGTGGACCTATCAAACCCTTGGATGACAATGTAGAAGCGCCTGATGCTTTCCCTAAACAGCAAAAGAGATTTGCTCCAGCTGAAGAACAAGATAGATTGAACAAACGAAGGAAAGGAGACACCGATGGTAAGGATGGTGAGGCTATGGAAGTTCGATTATCTGATAAAGATAGAACTTTTGACGCCAGATCAATGGATAAATCTCACTTTTCAGACCATGAGAGGCCTACAATTGAAGAACAAAGTCCGATTAGGCCCGCGGATAAGCATTCTGATAAATCTAAAGACAAAACTATTGAAAGATATGACAAAGACCAGAGGGAAAAATTGGATCGGCCTGGTAAGAGCCGTGGTGAGGACATTCTTGAGAAATCAAGAGATAGGTCAATTGAAAGACATGGAAGAGAACGTTCTGTTGAAAGAGTGCAGGAGAGAGCAGTGGATAGGAATATAGATAGGTCTGTTGATAAATCTAGAGATGATAGAAGCAAAGATGATAGGAATAAACCGCGACACAATGAGGGTTCCATGGATAAGGTGCATTCCGATGAACGTTTTCATGGACAGGGTTTGCCGCCGCCACCTCCACTACCTTCAAGTTTTGTTCCCCAATCTGTTGGTGGTAGTCGAAGAGATGAAGAGCCTGAAAGAAGGGTCGGTAACACTAGACACACGCAGCGGCTGTCGCCTAGGCATGATGAAAAAGAACGTAGGCGCTCAGAGGAGAATGTTTTAGCATCACAGGATGATGCAAAGCATAGAAGAGATGATGAGTTTCGAGAGAAAAGGTGGGAGGAACGAGGAGATGCACCAAATAAGGTACATCTGTAACTTCATCCATTTGCAGTTGTTTTTATATCATTGTTCTTTATTCATTCATGCCTAAGCAATTGCCTGTATAAGAGGTCAGCGTATGTGGCTTTTTGGAATTTTGATAGCAGAATGCCTTCGATATCATGTCTCATATTTGTTGACATAATATGCAAACCTGTGTCAATCTAGGACTTTAATATTAGTTTTTACTGTGAACGTGAACATGCACCAAGTGGCAATTACAATTAGTCCTATTATAATTCAGTCTTGGTCCTTTTTTCTAATTTTGTATTTTTTGTAGTCAATAATCCTCTACTGGTCTACCCATGTGACCAATGGTTGACATATGATAGGTGACTTGAAACATAGATGTCACTGAAATAATTTTCTTCAAAGTACAAGCCAGAAAGAGTGTAAAAATAGCTTCATGGACACCACTTATTGGCGTTAGATTAGTGACATATGTTTACAATTCTCACTAACCTTTATGAAATGGATGGATTAGTATTCAAATCAAAATTTCTATTTGAGGGAAACAAAATAGGTAGCTGAGCAACCACATTGCCAGAATTTTATCAGAAAATGGAAGTTTTGAAGTGGGGGTTATTATTCACACAACATCAGTCACAACAAGCACTGTCAACGTAGGAATATGGATGTTAGGGACCAACATGTTTGATCCAAAACGTTTTGCTATTTTGGGCTTGTCTCTATAAAGTATTCTTGGTATCATTTGTCACCTCAAGTCATCACAACTATATCAGGAAATGTTTTTAATTGCCTCCATCCATATTGAAGATTTTAAACGCATGAAAATATTTTCAGGACCATTTCGTCAAGCTCTCATTGGTGTGCTGATTTTCTAAATTTTTGCCCATAAGAGTTGTGGAAGTTTTTGAAGCCTTGAAAACTTATCTTTATTTTTCAATACGTCTTGTGGTCATTGAAAAAACCAATATACATGTTCAGTTTATCATGTTGGCAGAAGCTGCTATATCATGGATTTATTGCTGCTTTTTGGATGATATAGACAGGGATCACCTTCATGGATACATATTATATCTCTATGCCAGTTGGGTAATATGAACCGAAATGTGTATTCACTAACTACATATATGACAAGAGAAAAAGGTGTTGGGTAAAAAATTTTGATGAACTAATTTTAAATATTATTTAATATACTTCAGATAACATTTATGTATATTGGATAGTATGTCTTCTTACATTCTAGAAGTACAAGTTTGTGTGAGAGATGTGGTTCATCTTTGGCCTTAGGAAGGCTGCGGAATGCATTCTTTAGTTGTAGGAGGCTGACTTGATATACAATTACGGTGCAAGGAATGAGGTACTTATATGTTTTTTTTGTAAGAGTAAGGTTTAGAGCGATAGGTGGATGCTTATCCCTAGTTTTTCTGAGATCTTCAAATGAGGATATCGGGTCTTTTTGGTGTTTGGAGAATGGAAAGGAGCTATGTAAGAGGAACGAGGTACAAACGAGTATTTTCCTTTTCCATTTGACAGATTTAGACATGTAGGAAGATCATTTCTAGCAAGAAAATGGATAATTCAATTGTCTTAAAACAAATTTATAAGCAGATATAGGCAGTGGTGAGTTTTCATGGTAACAAAGTTGTAAATATTTTTTTGTGTTTATTTTTTCGCTCTTAAGATGTTAAAAGCTCAGTTTCTTGAAGGCTTTGATAATTTTCAGAAGTAGGTCCAAACATGTTACTTGTTGGGAGGGGATGCAGAAGCAGATTCAGATGCAGGGGTGGTGAAGTGATGCTTTCAAATAATTTTGAATTTAGTGTCTAAGAAAAGTAGATGTGGGTGTGAGATTTTGGAGATATGCCAAAGTGAGTGTGGCTTAAACATTCCAGATATTGTTTGCTAAAGTTTTGATATGGAGGTAAATGTCTTAAAACACATTGTTCTATGAAGTACAAGAGGATTAGATTGATTAGTTCTTGTCTGAGATGCAAAAGAATGTGAATTTTCTCCTCTCTATTTAAATAAAGATTATTCATTAAATCTTTTTTTTTAAACATAAATATTGTCAAAATTATGATATCCAATTCAAGAATGTGAATTTTCTCATCTCTATTTAAATAAAGGTTATTCATTAAATCTTTTTTTTTAAAACATAAATATTGTCAAAATTATGATATCCAATTCTACTTATAAGAGTAATGCATATTCTATAGTTGAATAAAGATCTAAGAATGAAATATAGATAACTTTTTGATACCTGTGTGCAACTCTAATTATCTTAGGGGGAGTTGGATTTAATTTAACCTTGAACATGTTGTATCTTGATTGAACTATATTTACTTTAATGAACACTTAAGTGAGATTTCATGCAAAATTTATGCTGTTTAGTATTTTATTCAAATTGAATTATTAAAGTGAATTGAAGACATTTTCTAAATGTGGTGAACTATGTTAGTGTAGGGCCCATTTGGTTATTGCTTTTGTTTTTTGTTTTTGCTTTAAAAAATCCAAGAAAATGTTGACCTTGACTAAACAAATATGTATGATGAAACCCTTTGTTTTTTAGAATTGTTGGTAAACACTTTAAGGCTTTTAGGCAGCTTCCATGCATATGCTATCTCCAACATCAATCTCCATGAAATATTTTGCTTATTTGTAGGAAAGCAAAAGCATAATGCCGGCAACAATACCAAACAGAGCCTAAATCTCCCCACTTTTCTAGAGGGTTAGTAGATAATTTCTTTAGTAGTGTAATTGGGAAGATTTATTGTTGATAGGATAATATATTGAAAGATAATCTTCTCTTTTAAACTTGTGACAGTGCTGACCCCGCAGATTTTCAGGAATCCGGCATTGTGACTATTGTAATTTCGCTCCATGTTGGGATGTTTAGATTATGTGAAATAAGCTTAGTTGAGTAGGTGTAGATGAACAATTTTATACTAGAAAACCATGAAGGATATAGTGCTTTATTGGACGTGCATTGTTTCGAATGTGATAATGTTGACCTTATGCTTATGATGTGATGGATTTTCATGTTTTTGTCTACACCTTTCTGGATGCAGCTTCATGAAGTATTATGTTGTTCAAGGAGTTGGAATTAGGTTCATGTTGGTTGCAAAGAAAGTGAAATAAAGAAAAGTAAATCACCAGAAGAATATATAAGTAAATTTAGAATCGTGTTTGATTGAACTGAAAAATTGCTGAGAAAGTTATCAGGGTATGAAGTAGTTATCCTAGTCTATGTGGCTTTTGTTACTCTCTCTCTCTCTCTCTCTAGTAATATTTATTGTCTCATTTGAGCGGAAATTTTGGGCCTCTTATGATAATTTTGGCTCTCTATTTCTTCTTTTCTCTTGCCAAATAATATGAAAGGTTATTCTGCTCTACCTTTCTTTTCTCTCACCTTCTTCTCTACCAAACTTAGCCCTAAGATTGCAGGCATAACATTTGCTTGATTATGACTCTTTCTGCTGGGACATCTAGTCCCTAGAAATATGCCGTCATCTGTGAGCCTAATCATTCGTTATTATGATGTATTTGCTCTTAATTTATATTTTTTTTCTGCCTCCTATCAGCCTCATAGCCCTACATCCTTTTTTTTTTTTTTTTAGGGAAAATATAGCAACAAAGTCCAGTCCTCAAGGACAAAGTTGCGTGGATCTAAGTTGCAAGGAGTCATACACTTACCGTTTGATTATATACTAATTGTTTATTTTATTTTTACTGGGGAAAAATGTAGTTCCTCTATCCAAAGATATTTTAACGTTTATAATGCTTTTGTAGGTAGAAGGGAGGGACAGGGATAAGGGGAATGTACTGAAGGATGATACGGACCTTACTGCAGCCCCCAAGCGGCGGAAGCTTAAAAGGGACCATACATCCTCTTCTGAAGCTGGTGGGGAGTATTCACCAGTTGTTCTGCCGCCACCACCACCTCTAGCATTGGGGATATCTCAATCGTTGGATGCAAGGGAAAGGGGAGATAGAAAAGGGATTATGGTGCAGCATCGAGCTGTTTATGTGGATGAAGTTTCAAGGATGCATGGCAAAGAAGCCGCAAGCAAGATCAATCATCGGGAGACTGATCAGTATCCTTGACTACTGAATTACCACTTTTATCTTTTATGGTCTTATGTTGCAGCATCCTATTTAGTGTGGCAGCCTTGTGTTGTCAGGTGATTGAAATGACATCTTTTTTTATTTTTCATTGAAGCATTTTAATACTTTTCATAATTTTGCAGAAAAATATTTTAGTTATAGAATAACTAGTCGAAGACCCATGCACTGCATAGGGTAGATAATTACGATTTATAATTATTAAAATTTTTTAACAATAAATATTTATAATACATATTTTATAGTTTTTTTTAAAATATTTAATTAATTTATTTATTACATATATGTTATATTTTTTATTATTTAATAAAATAATATTTTATTCTTGTTCACATACTTTCTACATGTCTATTGGTACTGCTGCATCCCCTATCGTCCCATTATGGCTCTCTCTCGGTTAACGTCGATTTCAATTGCACCTCCGCTGCCTCTCTTCTTATACTTTCTCCGTACTTGCCGGTGCTGTCCCACCACCGCTCTTCTTGTCTCTCGACAAACGTTGATCTTGATCGCACTCCTCGGTGCCCCTGTCGGTACCACCGCCCCCAGCACCACCACTAAAGGAAGAGAGAGAAACTCTCTTCTTTTTTTTCTTCTTTTTTTTACAAAATAATATTTTTTTATTATTTTTTTCCTTCTTCCTTCCTGTTTTTATACCTTCTTCACGCCCGCCGGTGCTGCCCCACCATGGCTCCCCTTCTCTTTCGGCAAACGCCGATCCCAATCGCACCCTTGTCCCCTCACTTCTTCGCATACCTTCTCCAAACTTTTGGAGACTATTAAATTCAGGGATTTGGCTTTCAAATCGACGGAGTATCTTACTCTATTTACGGATAATTTATTAGATTTGATTTGATCTGATCCGATGGATCGATTTAGATATCGAAACATATTATTTTTTAAAAAATAATTAAAATATTATTTTAAAAAATAAATTAGTGTGTTATTATTTTTAAAATTAAAAAATGATATGCTATCTTTTTAAAATAATAATAAATTAGTATTTAAAAAAAAAATATTATTTCTATTTTTATAATATTTTATTTTTTTAAAAATAATAAATTTTTTAAATATTTTTTGTCTCTCATCCCTTTTCTATTTTTATTTTTAAAATATTATTTTTTTTGATTTTTTAAATATTATTTTATTATTATTTAAAAATAATATTTAAATTATTATAGATAATAAAATAATAATTCATGTGGCATAACTAAAATCATCTGAGATGCTGAGGCGGCAACACCACAATACTTCTCCATAGAGTATTGTTATATATTTATATATAATAGATGAGGTAAGTTTTCATCTTATGTTATCACCATGCACTCCTTTTTCAGTGACAGGAGCAGAACCAATATCCACCCCTTTTTAAGTCGACGTGTGTTATATGATGGTTGAGTGTCATGATGTTTGCGAACTCACATAATCTTTTAATTCACTCGACTTTGTCCACCCTTTTCTTTTATGCTTTCATTTGGTAATGCTTATAAATTTCTTCCACATGGAAGTACAATTTCTTTAGAGATTTTTCCCTTGATGGGAATCAGAGAATTGAGATTTTACAACGTGAAGGTGATGTCCATCATACAGAGCAACATGCATGTGCATTCTGTTTTGTCTTTTGCGGGTTACATGCATGCACATTTATTGCTGTCTGAGTGCGATCATGATATGGTTTTCCTTGACCACCATTCTGGCCATTACCTGTAATCCTTTTTTAGACAAAAAACCTGAAACAACATGAATTTTATCATTTGTATGTGACTTCCACAAAGATATCATTCTTGTTGCATGGATTGAACGAGTTGGCTTGATTGAAGTTCGAGTCAGTTGACCCTAGTAAAAATTGAGATTAGGACAGGTTCAATAGATCTGCCAAGTAATTTAGTTGACCCAGCAAATCTTGTGTTAACATGCAAAAAAATTATTAAAAAAATCTTGGGTTGACACTACAGAGTTTACCGTCACATGATATTCATGTTTCAGTTTTATCAAGTTATGTTTCTATCTTTTACACATTTTTGATTGTACTTTTGAGTCTTTTGAGACGTATCTGAGCAACTTCATTTTATCTGTATGTGCAAATATAATTTTTCTGGATTGCATGTCCTTGACCTGTCAAACTTCAGGATATATGAAAGAGAGTGGGAGGAAGAGAAGCGAAGGACTGAAGCTAAGAGGAAGCATCGGAAGTAGACATCGGTATGGAGAGGATCACAAGAGAATTTTTATTGGTTGGCCAGAGTTAATTGAGCACCTTTACAGGCTGCAACTATGACTGGCTTGGGCAGGGAGGTGCAGCTGTCATTTAGGTTCCACTACGATTTTTGGCAGTAGCGTTCAGACAAGCATCTGATGCAGATGCATGATGTTAGGTTGGGTAGGCATAGTTGGTCCATTACAGTGGTCTTTATTGATCATGGATACCAGAAAAGCCTGGAGTATTTCCTAATATATAATTGGAGATCTTCAGATTCAGTGTAGCATATCTTAAAATATCATGTGCATGTGGCTTCGCAAATCAGAACCTGCAGAAGATTGGGACTTGCAAATGCTTGTGGCACTCAGCGTGCACACCTATGTGATAAAGATTTTGAAATACAGAAGGAAACCTTATTGGACATTAATGTAATTATAACATGGCTTCCTTGCATAATATAACATTTTTATCTTCTAGCGTTCATGCAGTCATCCCCAGCTCTTGTGAAGTTTATGTTTGCCTGCTTTTATTGTGTCAAATATGATATATGCGTAGTTGTGATTATACCACCTGTAGACTGTTCTAAAGCAAAATCTGTAAGCTTTCAAAATGATTAATTCCGGGGGATCTGGGTATTTTCTGCTGTAAATTTGGGTTCATTAACTCCAGTTGCCTGTTAGCTGTAAAAGCCCTGCTTGTTTCCTTGTGAGCTGTATATTTTTTTCTGATGTGATGATCCAGCAGAGAACAAAAGCATATGACAGCTGGGTCATTGATGTTAAACAACAGCACCTGCCGCTTCATGGCTGGACAATGGGTATTCTTACTGCTGTTAATCAAGGTACTGATACTTGATAAAGAACCAATTGGGGGAATTATAATATGGATTGAAAATTTAGTTGATCTATGTCCAATGTGCTTGGATCGTATTGCACATGATACTGCTAGATTGTATAGGGATGAAAGTGGTGCGGATGATCTTCATTTGGATCTATTTTTTACATACGAATCAATATAGATATGAATAAAAATTTAAAAATTTAATAAATATTTATATTTATATTCATCAAAGAAAAATTGATATGGATATGAATATGGATAGATAACTATCCGATCTATATTTAAATATTCAAATTTATCTATAATTTTATATTATATTTATTAATTTTTAAAAAATATATAATTAATTTAATTTATTATTTATTTAATAATATTTTTAATTTTATAGTTGTAAAGTTTAATAATTATCTGTCCTGGAGAAAAAGCTGAAGACTTATATCTCTTGAGGGCAGCTGACTGCTGAAAGCATCCAGGCAGGAAAGGAATATGAATACCCGGTGCTTTTGGAAAATTTGCAAGATATGTGGAACATGACATGGAAAGAGATTGAGCGTGTACATGATTATGTTTTTTGATGCAAAGATAGAAGAACCCGTCAAAGTTTTCAATTTTTTTTAGTTAATGAAGAATACATGGGAGAATTGGAGAAGGCCATTAAACCAAGAAATTTCAGAGAGGAAAATGGTAGTAAAGAGAGAGTGAGGGATATTGGATACAGTGCACTCGACAGATTGAATTCCTAAACAAGCCTCTAGATCTTCTCTATAGGTAAATCAAGGGAAGAAGAAGATGGATTTTTCCTTGCTAGAACGGGTTTTGGCAGATAAGATCTTGAAATTTCTATCAAGCTGAATGGCCCAGAGCATCCCCTTCACTAAGCTGCCCCAGGTCTGATGCACACAAGGCAAGAAAGTAGATAATCTTGCAATGGACAAGATGGAGGAGGATGTTCGCACTTTGAAGTTTGATCAGTAAACATCCTACCATCACCATTATGTTGATTTTTAGCTTGTCACTTGCATTTTTTATCTCAATTCTGCACTAACAATCTCTTCACCATTGCACTTGGCAGAGGAATGTTTGTTGACAAAGAAGTAGACGAGTACAACCATGCTGCCAAGAAAAATTTGAGAATCTAACGAATATCCTCTTTATATTCATAAAAAAAAAATGAATATGAATATGGATAGATAACCGTCCGATCCATATCTAAATATTCAAATTTATCTATAACTCTATATAATTTTATATTATATTTATTAATTTTTTTAAAAAATATATAATTATATAAATATATTATTAACTTGATTTATTATCTATTTAATAATATTTTTAATTTTATAGTTGTAGAGTTCAATTATCCAATGTATATCGATAATTATATTTATATTTTAAGTATCTGAATTATATTTATATTCATTTAAAATAAATATGGATATGAATTTTTACATTCGAATAATATCTGTATCCTTATTTATATTCATTAGACAAAATAAATATGAATATGAATGTGCTGATATCCGATTCATGGCCGATTTGATTTCAGTTTCTAAGATTGCGGTATGCTCCATGCGTGTGAAAAAAAGAAGAAAAGAAAAGAAAAAAAAATAAAAATTTTTCTCTCTTTCCTTTCTCTCCTTTCTCTATCTTCTCTCTCTATTTTCTTTCTACTTTTACTCTCCAAATTGTTTCTTTCTTATGGATTTTTTTCTCTAGAAATCCTATGAATCAGTAGAGGATTTGGATGTTTAGATAAATCCAGATCAATTGATTGATCCTAGGAGGGTCCTGAATCTATAATATTTGGATGATTTTTCATAATTTTTCTATCTTTAATTATTTATAATTTTTATATTTGATATTGATTTTGTATAGGTGCAATTATTTGTATAAGGTATAGAGTGGAAACATCTGGATCTAAAGTTTGTAGATCGAATGATTGATCAATAGCTGTACTTAAATTTGAGATCGATAGAGGTAAAAATCTACACACATATATATATATATGTTTTCATATTATATATGATGGTTTTGGCTTTATTTGGATATATGATTTTATATTTTATATGTATCACATGTTGACTATTTTGATTGCTGAAAACATGATATTTGATGTTTTAAAATGAACAAGAATATAATATAAATTATTGAAAGAATTATTAAATATATAAAAAGATTTGGACTAGCCAGATGTGGTTTATTAGTTACGAACCAAATCATGGTATCATGATTTGCCACCACAGGCTGATGTATGAATATTTTGGCTTGCTTTTGTGGGTTAAATTACGAATATTTTAGTTTGCTACTATGGACTGAAGTACAGATATCTTGGTTTGCTACTATGTGCTGAAGTGTGGATATTCTGATTTGCCAGTCACAAATGGAAGCATGATCATGATTAGTCCATGATGATTGACTTGGAAAAAGGTTGAAAAAACGTAAATGATGAATCATATAAACATACATATAATATTTATGATGGAATTGTGATAATATATGATTCGTGATATATATGATTATATAATTATTAAGTTATATTGTATGCCTAATACATGATTTTATGACTTATAATTTTTTTTGATATTATTTATTTATTATTTTTAAATTATATTATTATATATATATATATATATATATATATATATATATATTTATTGGATTGTAAAGCTCATTATTTTTTATTTTTTTTATTTTTTATTAGAGTCGTAGGATGTTCATAATTGACTATGGCTTCGGTTCATAAGTAAATGAATAAATAAATAAAATATTATTAATATTTAATCAAATAATTAAAAAAATTAAATTTATAATTATATAAATTATATTAATTATTATAAAATTAGATCATTATAATTTATGAATATTAAGATTGAATCGAATCTTAAGATCGCAGGATATCTTTCTAGGATTCGTATTACGTGATGTTTGGTTCGGAGGGTGACCTTTATTCATCTATCGGACTTCGCATATGTCCGTTTACTGTTTGGCGCTCAATGAGCCTTGGAAAAGATAAATTTGATCGTTACCTATGATTTTTAATTAATGGGTCGTCCTAATTGATTTTGTGATTACAATTACAGTACTAGAGCAGGCAAAAAGAGTTTTCAAGAAATGTAGAATCCAACCTATGTTATGATGGCGACACGTAGCATGAGGGAGGTAAATTCCAATAATCTTATTCTGTTCGTTCGTTGTCGTTACATAAAATGGTGGCCATAAAAAAATATCAATTTTTTTGATTTTCGAGGGGGCTGCATTTAGGCCGTGAAGAACAATATTTTTTTTCCTAAGGACGTAGGATAATGTGCTTGTAATCCTTCTTTTTTATTAAAAAAATGATATCATCAAATCTTTAAAAATTTTTCTACTTCTCCACCCACCAAGGCTCGAACCCACAACCAAACATACGCATGCTCGCTAACATGCCATTAAGGTTGACGACCCTTTCACCGGCTACATGAGAGCAGCACATCATTCTTTCCTCTAGAAATTTTTAGGGTCGCGTGTCCGATTGGAGAGCGGTAATCGAACCTGTGGTCCACTTGGAGGCCGTGGGCCCCACTGCCATCGTGTCCTCCGCCTTTTGATTTTTGAAGGTTTTTTAGTTTTTTTTTTTTTTTTTTGTCCTTCTTCCTTCGCATGTAAGAAAGGAAAAATAATAATAATAATAAGGCACCGCTTCCGGCCTCAGAGAGGGAAGAACTAGAATTAATTAATAGAGGAAGAATGGCGCTGCAGTGGATGATCCTGTCGTGGGTGGTAGCGGCCGAGGCCGCGGTGGTGGTGCTGGTGACCCTCCCGGCTCCGAGGCTCGTCAAGTCCCGGATTGTCGCCTTGGCCTCCCTTCTCCTCCAGCCCCTTGCCGGCGTCCTCCCCTTCGCCGCCTTCCAGCTTTTGGGTCCGTCCCTCCCCCACTTCCTCTCTTTTCTTTTCCCTATCCGATGAATGAGATTCTCATCTCTCTCAGATGGGATGGGAGCTTCGTTGTGTTGGTTGATCTGATCCCTCTCTCTTTCTTTCTAGATCTACACTGGAAGAACGAGCACCGGCTGATTTGCGCGGTTGACGTCTGCACCACGGACGAGAGGATCCGATACGAGAAATCTGTAAGCCCCTCTCTCGATTCTCATTTATTGCTCTCTTTCTTTATTTTCTTTAATTAATTCTGAGATGGGATTTATGTTTGGTTGCCCTTTGGCCGTTCAAGATTTCAAATTGGGGAACCATTCAGATGCCTAGACCGAGATTTAATGACAGACATTAACAGCTGGTGTCTTTATTTAGAAACTTTGGCCAATCTAAAACTCGGATGCCGTCTTTTGTAGGGTTGGATGGTGAATCACATCTGAACTACCCCACCTCCAACCCCCTAATTGTAATTATTTCTTTTGTTGAATGGATGATGTTCCTGATTTTACCAATTTTTAACCCCGGCACAGAAAAATTACTTGAAGAAATTTATATGCACTAGTGATTAAAATAGTAAACAGAAATTATTAACAATGGAAGAAGAAACACCGCATTAATGTGCTGCAAATCATGATATATAACCAAATAACTTGCCAAATTCGTTGTATTAATATTTGTGCTTCGTGTCCCGGCTCGCTGTGGTTTTGGGCATGTAAAGAAGTTAAGATACCTTGGGCGCAAGCTTGAGAAGAGCATTAAAAGCCCTTCTTTTTGAAGATGAGTTATCTCTTTGTAGAGAATCAATAACAGAACCGTTAGGATAAGGATTTTTAATTGAATTTAAGTGTATTTGGCACACAATGTTTTTTTTTTATTGTTTTAAAGCGAAGAATCAAAATAAAAACGGGGCATGCCGAAGCAACTAAGTACTGGTTGCTCAAAAAATGCCATATCTCTTTATCATAGCCATCTTTATGATTTAGTTGGAAAGGGAGAAAAGCTAGTCAACGGGGATGATCTTGCTTGAAAACAAAATGCGGGTTTATGGTTTTAGCATGGTTGGAGTTCTACTTAGCGGGGCAGATTGTGACTCAAATGTATATGAATAATGGTTGGTTTTCCGTTAGGTGTTGGCTTCTATCCGTTGTCTCTCCCCCAAATGTTGCTGTGGTCCAGGAAAAAAATTGATTTCCGGTTTCATCGGTCAATAGTAACCTTTCTATTTTTTTGGGCACAAGACAATCCCTTGCCTTCGGAGGGAGGGGCTGTCAGAGGTGATGGTTTTCAATTTTTGAAGTCGTCTACTAATATGATGCCAATATCATGCAATGCAGATCTTCAAAGCACAAAGGAACGTAATTCTGTGCGTATTGGCATGTCTCCTTTATTGGTACCGTATCATGTCCCAGTTCTCTATTCAGCGTGCAAACTTTGTGTTGGTTTTATCTCAAAAACAATTATTTCTTTCAATTGACCGAACAGGTGTACGTACCGTATTTGCAAATATAATAAGGAGATAAAGGAATTGGAAGAAGTTGAGAAGCGTCTCAAAGAGCAGTAGCTTTTATAATCCAGATCGATAACTCCAAGCTATGCAGAGGTAAGTGCATTGTTTTATTCAATGTTCTTGTCTATTTGTGCTTTTATGAGCACATTGGTCTAGCTTGGGATGCTGGTGTACCGTGTGCTTTACATCAGTGCTATCACCCTAGAAAAACAAGATGCATAGGTGAGTTTCATTGGATGCTATGATGTTGGTGTCTCTGCAGGTATTTTTACCATTTACTAGTTTCATCTTTATTTTAGTTCTGCCCAACTTCTAGATACCTTGTTTCTTTTTGAAGTCGTTATTGTTATTTATGTGCTTCATAAAACTCTTCCTGAATGTTAAAGATATAATTTTTTACAGAAAAAAACATGTGCATCGGGAACTTTTGTTCATGTGAAGTTATTTTTCTTGCCACGCGACTTGTCGTACGGTTTACGAACTTCATAAATTCTTTCCTGGCATGTTAATGATATAGATGTCTAAAGCAAAGCATGTGCATTGGGAATTTTTGTTTATATGAACTCCCGTGGCGTAGACATTTTGTGCCCTGGTTTCTATCTGGATAACAGTGCTAAATTTTCATGCTAGAATGGAACTGATGTGTTGCAGTATTTGTTTTTCGTTCAACATACTTGCTGGCCTTTTTTTGGAGGAGCAAAGTATCCTTTTCTGTTTTTGTTGAGCAGGTGAAACTGGCGGTGCACCATCATACGTCATCAGTTTGAAGATCCGAGGGTCACGACTAAACGAATTTTCCTGATGGTAGGAGCTAATGAAGATGCGCGCTCGCTATTTTCTTTTGCCAGTGGTTGGTCTGTGCTTTTTTGTCTAAATAACATTGTACAAGATGGTTCAATATTCGACAGCATGATTTGAACTTTTGAAAAGGGAATCTTGCTTTATCATTCCTGGACCGGCGAACATGGATGACGTTAGTTTGTGCTTGGGAGTCTTTCAAACTTCTCTTCTCAGAATGCTATGTGTTTGATGCTGTCCTCCTCGATAGGTGCTTACATCTCTTGGTCTCGTTACTTGAGGGCATGCTACTCCTTCAAATGAGGTCTCTTGAACAAGCATCTAGAAGCCAATCCCCGGCCACTCTTGCGTCGCTGGTCATGTTCGTTTGCTGGAAGAAAAGAAGTCTAAATCAATTCTTTTATCGGTTACCGCTGGAGGTGGATTGTAGTCGAAATTGCCCAAGATAGGAAACATGGTGAAAAATGAAGAAACCCTCCATGAAAAAGCTGAACTTGGTTGGACTTTAAGTCACCAAGTCAGTCTTGCCCGTGTCTTGTTGAATTATGCAGTTCAGAGCTTAAAGCTGACTCAAGTTGGCTTATTTGCAGTCCAAGCCTAACTTCCAAAAGTCAAAAAAGAAACAGGTCTATTACTTTTTGGGCTGAAATCCATCTAATTAGGGCCGCCACTATTTAAGTCAAGCTAATCTCAATCCTTACAATTTAATATATCATTGATCCATAAACCTTGGCTGTTAAACTAATGGTGATTGTATGTGTATATATCCGGTGATGATTAGAGCTCGCAATACGTCATGCGCGCGTTTTATAGGACACCTAAATCGGACGATTCTGCCACGTCGATCTCTTTTTTCCCGCCTTTTTTTCGCTTTCTTGCCCCTTCTCGTATTTGAAGTAATGGTAGTGTAACGGAAGGCCAGGATGTCTCTTGGGAATGTGGCTATTCTGTATTGGCCGATACCTACAGATTTGGAATTCCAATCGGCATTTTCTTTTTCATTTCTTATTTTTCTCCAGGAAACAATATATATTGTGTCCTTTTCTAAAACTTTGAGCTAATTTCTTGAGCCTTGTTCTGCATCACTTCTACTTTCTACTTTCCATTTTTCTAGAAAAACACAGGTAAAAATGATGTTTGATAATTTTTGATTAAGCCATGGATAAGACTAGTTAGTTTTTTTTTTTTTTGGAAAAACTTTTGGATAGGACTCGTTAGTTATGGCCATGGGCTTTGGTAAGAGCACAAGCCACTAAAGCTTTTTACCAGGGCATGTAGCCCTGCCAAAAGAAAGAGTAAAGAAAATGGAGTCTTTGTACAAGAACGATAATGTGTGAGGAGAAAGAATCCAAGCTTAAATTTTCAACCAAAACAAAATAAAAACTAGATAGCGTATCGACCGAAAAACTTAGTAAACAAAATAATATTGAACCTACGCCCCCGCCCCCCACCCCCAACCAAAAAAAAAAAAAGGAAAAGGTAGAAACAAAACAATAGATTCCAAGTAGACAATGTAAAACCCTTTCTAGTCATTTCCTAAACCACTAAAGCTCTGATGTGGAAGAGGAAGTAAGAGTTTCACATTGAAGGTTCGGCAAAACTAAATAAGGGAGAAGCAAAGAAAGTAGGGTCTGTGATTCTCTCTGAGGGAAACGCACGAAGACGGTCGAGGATGGTGCGGAGGAAAAGATCGGCTTTGTAATTGCTTGAGATTCTAGACTTCCACTCGGAGAGATGGATTAGATGTTATGCGAAGAAGGCATGGAAAATGCCCTCTCCTAACGCCCCATGCCATAATCATGTTGAGGCCATCTCTAGCCGAGCAGGTAGCGCGTTAAATGGGTTTTTATTGCAGTGAGTGCTTCAGGTAAGCTCCAAACGAGGTCGATCACCCCAAGGCACCGAAATTTTTTTCACTAGGATGGTAGAGATCACATGCATTCCACCTGTGATCTGCTCGGATCACAGCTTTTCCTACCTTGCAGCCGAACCACGTTATCGACGTCACACAACTTTTTCACACTTCCTGCACTCCATCTTTTTTCCTTTCCCCCCTCATCTTCGCTGCTTGGCGCCCATTTGGCATGCCTTCTCCTCCGTCATTTCACGCTTCCAGAACTCCCACCAGCATCTCTTTTAAAACTTCCTCATGACACAGCTCGTGTAATAAAGCCCTCACCTCTCCTTCCATCACTGCTTGATTTTATCTGAATCCAAAATGGTAGTCATCGAGAGTGGCTCCTGTTGACAGCTTGATGCAGTGGTTCCAGTAATGTAGGACGTTGCATACAAAGTATGGTTACCATCTTCCAACGTAACTAGCATGCATGTTCTTGTAGCTGGTTGGCATAGCATGATATAAGCAATACTACAGGCTCTTGTAGCAGGTTCACCTCACATGGAATGAAAATTAAATCCTCAGCCCCATCAGTTAAGATGGCATTGAATGCTTTTTGGTGGTAGCCATTGTTATCTTTCCGTAATCAGAGCCATGCAAAGATGCAGATAGCCTGATGCAGCGAGTTCAGAACCACACTGGCATAGAGACCTGGCCGTAAAACATTATCAACAAAGAGAATGTATAGCCAGAAAAACAAAAAAAAAAGGGTTCATGTCCCTCAATCTCTTACCAATTTTGTGGCAAGAAGTTTCTTGCCTTGCCTTGCCTTCGTGTATATGGCCTACAATGATGCAAGGAACTGAAGGTTATCCAAGATCAAAGCTCCTAATGGACAAACAAGGCAGAAGTCTAATTTTTCATCAAATGTCAACCAGAAGATTCCATCCATGGGATCATCAGCCAACTATTTCAAGCACCAAGGTGATAATATTACAACAACATTACAACTCATTGCAATAAAACATTTGTCGGCATTCACAAACTTCTACAGGAAAACAATAAGAAAAACTGAGCGTGTTTAATTAAGCTTTAAAATGGTTCCAGCAAGAAAACATCGTGCATGATGAAAAAGGGAAGAAAAACAACCCAAGAGCAGAACCAAAGACAAGAAACACACGGAATGAACAAACCTCACTTAACTCTCCATTTTTCTCTTCCCTTGCCCGCTACCTATCTTCCATCAGCTGAGGTGAAGGAATCGGCAAAGCCTGGTGGCCTCGTGGGTATGCTGGTCTGGGTGTTGTCCAAGCTTGCGATATATGAAGATGCAGCATCATTAAAATGGCCACTGTCCTCAAAGGCCTGCCATTTCTTGAGTGCCTGCGGCAAAGTCATGTCTAGGTCAATACCATAACCATCCTCTGAGTCGGGATCGGAGGGCTTCCACAGCTCCGCGAGTGAAGACAGGACGTTGACGGCGTGCCCCATTTCGGGCCTCTGGTGAGGCTCCCTTGCACAGCAGTGGCCAGCAAGTTCTGCAACAGTGCTGATGCTCCCAAAGTCCTCATCAAGGTCTATTGCAGGGTCGATGGCCTTTCGGAAGGTGTCCTTGCCGAGCTGCATCCTTCGGAACCATGTCACCAAGTGCACACTCTCTTCTGGCTGGCGCTCATCAAGCGCTTTCCGACCAGTGATCAGCTCCATCAATATCACCCCAAAGCTAAAGACATCAGCTTTTGTGGTCACACGACCAGTCACTGTAAAGATGTTCCAATGGTTAATAAACATCTCAAGCTCAGATTTCAACTCCATAACTCCATAGCTATAACACTCCACCAGCCAATGGTCCATGCAACTTGCAAAAAAGAATTAGTTAAGCACTGCTGTATTTAATGGACATTCATGTAGTTAGGACTAAAGATCGTCTACTCAGATGGACACCATTTAGGGTGTGAGGAAATAAGAATTAGTTAAGAATCTATTCATGAGTATAGCATCCCATATATTTGTTTCCTTGGATTGATCTACAAGGGTTTGGAGAGTCCTCAACAGTCTAACTAAAACGAGAAGCATAAGCTAGCCCTAAGCTAGCCCTGTGACTAGACCAGGAGGAGAGATGAATGATAATTTAGACAATACGTGTGGGGTGTACAATGTAAGATTTCAAGTTAAATATACTCTTTTATTCAATCACTAAATTAGATATAAGTAAAATCTGTACATGAAAGGTGAAATAACTAAGTATGACATGGCATTTCTATATTTTCACATTTCTTTCTTCTACAATAAATGCAAGAGCGATAAAAGTTAGATATGTCAATAGTTATAAGTTTAGGCATTCACTCCGACGGATGCTCTATTTCAGCATTTCCTTGTAGTAGTAACGAACAACCTCTTTTTAACTAGAATATAGGCAAGGATTAGATCACTACACATTGTGACCACAATTTGTGGTGGATAAGTAACTGGCAACCATCTCATGCGCATGCTCCAACACTACACCCCATATTGCAGATCGAGATGTGGCAATGTAACTATTTTTCCTAGTATATGATATGCAAGCCATTTCTTTCCCTCTTTGTGCATTCAAGATAACCCACCATAGATTAGTGAGACATGCCCTTCAATTATAAGACTACATTGATATTTTCAGTACTAATATTGATGCTGATATATTCAGTGACAGGTCCATCAAAGCACAGAATCATATATAGAAGATAGATTTAGAAAGCCACAAGTTAAATAGCAAGATACAGAGAGCTAGCATAACACAAAAATCTGAAAAGATTATCAACTTGGACATGTAAATTGTCTATTGCTCCTCAACCCGGCAGCCTGTACATTCTTTTTGTGCAGATTTCTTGTAACAAAAACACTAAATCCTCACTATATATGGTGCATGATGGATCAAAAGCATAAACAACTAACCTAGCATTCCTCCAAAAACGATACCTAAATTTGTGATCCTGAAAACTTCAAAGATGTATTACAAGAAATCAAATCCAAAATCTAGGTTAAAAACTCTCTCTGCTTCCTTGTGTAACTAAAAACTAGATAAACAAAAATAGTCAGGCCATGGAATTGAGGATTACCTGCATATTCTGGCGCGAGATACCCGAAAGTTCCTGCAAGCTTTGTTTCAACGGAGCCACCTTTTCCATCTGCAAGCCGAACAAGTCCGAAGTCCGCAACCTTAGCCTTCATATCATCACCAAGAAGAATGTTAGAGGGTTTTAGATCCCTGTGGATGAAACTTTGATGCGCCAAACTGTGCAGATACTCCACACCCCTGGCCACATCCAATGCAATGCTCAGCCTCTTCTTCCATTCCAAAGGCTTCAACCCTCCTTCCTTCCATTCAAAAAGATGGCGACTTAGTGTCCCCTGGGGCATGTATTCATAGACCAAGAGTCTCTCACTTCCATCCAAGCAATAACCAAGGAGCGAGACAAGATGGCGGTGCCTGACTTTAGAAAGCACCGAAATCTCCGACTTGAATTCATTCAACCCCTTCGTCCCCATCACCCCAGCTTCCATCCTCTTCACTGCAATCTTAGTGCCATCATGGAGCTCGCCCTTGTAGACCACCCCGAACCCACCCTCACCGAGGATATTCTCCTCACCGAAATTGTTGGTGACATTCCTAAGGACTTGAACCGATATCACCATGTTTCCAGCATCAACTACATGTACATCACTCGGGCAGCTACTTGTCTGGCTGTAGGTGTCGCTCGCAGTCCTGCCATTCGAACTCGAGCCAGTAGCTGTAACTTTCACCGTATCCGGTTCCGACCCCGAGTGTTGGGGGTGTATCACCATAGTATTTGGACTCTGAACTCTCCCCAAAGCTTGCTTCTTTTTCTTGTAATAACAAAAACCGAGCAGTCCAACAATATTAATACCCAATACCGCAGCGACCATTGATCCGACAATGACGCCCAACGGAACAGACGAAGAAGACTTACCACTGCTGCTGCTCTGGCTCGCATCGGCTGAATTCGAATCGCCACTAGTAATAGTAGCATTACCCGGAGCCGGAGCAGTGCTAGCATTCTTCCCAATACTTGGGTTCCCTGCTGTGTTCAACAGAACATCCTTGCTAAAGGTTGGAACTTGACCCCAGAGAAAGTTGTTCGACACGTCCAATGCCTTCAAAGATGGCAGCTTGGCAAGCGTTGATGGGATCGTACCGGTGAGGTTATTGTTAGACAGCAGCAGCTTCTGCAACGAAATGATCGAGCCGAAGTCCGGCGAGATCGTCCCATTCAGTCCCATCTTCTGAAAGTTCATAACGGTAATGCTGCCAGCGCTGTCGCAGCTGATCCCCAGCCACCTGCCGTCGCACGGGTCGTTCCCCCTCCAATCCTCAGCGAATCTATCAGGATAGCCGAAAGATTTCGCAATGGAGAGCAAGACGTTGACTCTGGGATCGCAGTCCCCTGCTTTTGTGAGGCAAAGGCGTTCACTTTCCAGGTCCAGGTCCACCGTTTTCACCGAATCCGGGAAGGCCGGCGGTGGCCCCTGGAGGAGATTGTTGGTGAGCGTGACACGTTTCAAAGACTTGAGAGAGGTGAGCGAGGCCGGGACGGGGCCCGTGAGGCGGTTGTCCCGGAGCTGGAGGTCGGCGAGGTGTTGGAGGCCGGAGAAGTCCGGGAGCGAGCCGGTGAAGTCGTTGGACTGAAGCCAGAGCTCTTCGAGGCTGGTCATGTTGGCGACGAAGGCGATGCCGCCGGAGAGGCGGGAGCTGCCGACCTGGTTGTTGAGCCAGAGGGAGCGGAGCGGGGCGGTGGCGAAGGCGGCAGGGACGGCGCCGGTGAGGAGGTTGAAGGCGAGGGCGAGGTGGTCGAGGGAGGCGAAGGCGGTGGCGAGGAACTCCGGGAGCTCGCCAGAGACGTTGGCGGAGTTGGCGGAGAAGTTGACGAGAGCGATGGCGTCCTTGAGGCTGGCCGGGATGGACCACGGGTCGAAGGGGTTGTCGTCGAGGTAGACAGACTGGAGGGAGGAGAGGCCGGCGAAGAAGTCCGGCGGGGGGGTGCCGGAGAAGTGGTTGCCGTGGAGGAGAAGGGCCTGGAGGGAGGAGAGCCCCGCGAGGGAGGGAAGGGAGCCGGAGAGCTGGTTCTTCTGGAGCTCCAGACGGAGGAGAGCAGTGAGGTTCCGGACCTCCGCCGGTAAGGTTCCTTCGAGGCTCCGGTTGCCGACCTGGATGGCGGTGACCCGGGCTCCGGTGCACGTGACCCCGGTCCAGGTGCAGGGGTCGGCCGCCCTGGTCCAGTCCAAGGCCCGATCCGCCCTCAGGCCCTTCGCTAGAGCCCGCATTGCCGCCGCGTCGCCCGCGTGGGTCTCCGCCGCCCCTCGGTGAACATCACCAGAGACGAGGAAGGTCAGTAGAACCAGTAGAAGTTGACTGCGAAAGTGGCGGTGAGAGGAAGCCATGGTGACAGGATACAGGCGGTGACGGGATTCCGGCGAGGAAGGTGAGGGAGGGAGCATTTCGAGAAGAGAAAAGGAGGGAGGAGAGTAGGATGGGGTTTAACGAGGGAAGAGTTCAGATCTTCACAAAGAGCGAGCACATGGAGTTGGGACCCACCCTGGGAGAGAGAGAGCCAGCTTGTTGGAGCCTTTTGCTGCTGGTTTCCTGCCAGTGGATGGAGGCTCGCGTTTGTTCCCGGAATGCCCCCCCTGCTTTATTGGTGCCTTGTAACAAAACCCTTCGGAAACTTAGAGTGGGATTGCACATCATGACCGGTGCTTTTGTGCAGGTAAAGTGGATCTTTTATATACGTCTGCCTTTTAATAAACCTGATGGACAAAAGCAAGTTGGATAACTGTTGTCCGTTTGGATAATTGATGGCGACTGATATAAGATTACCTCCAAAGTCACAGGAAATTATTAGTTCGATAAGCTCCGCAAACTTAAATCAGCTTAACCACTAGCCACCAACATGCATAAAGACGGATGAGAAAAAAATAAAAGAAGAAAAGTATTAGAGATGTAGTTGTTCATGATTGAAATTGTCTACCAACTTAGTAGTACATGTGATCCAACTAACGGTCAAAGCCGTGCTCTCTATAAAACAATCGGAAGTTACTTGTTTCTCATGTTTCTAAAATCATATCTTACATCTTCCTGATCCAAAGATTTAAGGCAATGAATATTGTAAATTTTTGGATGAAATATAAATTACAACGGTTGTTGAAGGAGTATAGATATAATAAAAATAGGCATTTCTCGACGTGGTTGAGGTGGGGTTTGAGTGTTTGGAAAGGATGTAGAATAGAAAAGCTGGTAGGGTGATCCAAAGTGAGACATTTGACCTGGAAGAATCTTAGGACTTCGTGATTTTGAAACGAGGGCAGATTGGTAAATGAAAAAATTGTTTAAAGTTCGGACAAGTGCTACGAGTTGGTCGGTTGCGTGACCACGTGGACTTAAAGCTGCTGGCTGCCAACCGCAGTTTCCCTCACCAGTTCGGTCGGACAAAAGAATAGATTCGGTGTTTGGTTCGCAATACCAAATACCACTTGTCCAAATACTATAACAGTTTGATGTTGGATCATCATTGATCATGCAGCATGACGACGTTCTTCTGCAATCTAAGCACGAAACAAAAAAAATATTATATTTTAAATATCCGATTTTTAAGGATCTCGATCAAGTTACATGTGAAGTAACTCCTTGAAAGTTACATCTTTTCTTAAATTATATGATGGGGATTTTGTAATGATTTGATTCTCTAGATGTGAATTATTGCCTTTGAGTGTTTGGATAGCAAAAATTATGTCATTTGGATATTGCTGATCTTGCATAAGTGATTAAAAATATATTAATTTTATTAAAATAAAACTTTAAGAATTTATGATGTTATTTAAAAAATTAAATAAAATTAATAAAATTTTATTGTAAAAAAATTATAAATAACTAATAGAATATCAAGAAATAAAAAAAAAATGATCAATAGGTGTCAAATCATATGTGCCCAAAGAAGCACATGACCGAATAACATACATATATTTAGTCAAAGCTTCTTAAAATTTATTAGTTTATTATCAAGATATTGTTTTTAGTTTTTAATGACTTAAAATGTTGAGTCCGACTGTATGAAACAAAAATTCATACTCGACTGGCTAAATATGTGTATCTGTCGCATAACAAAAATAGCCAAGGGTCGAAAAAAAAATTGCTTGCTAGCAGACCTTAGTGCATTGATTGTATTTCTTCTATATTCCTTTGCCTATGCAGTGCTAGTACAAATATACCTGGATAGCCATTCAAAGCTTAATAAAATGATTTTTTTTTTCTGAATAAAACTTACTTCTAGTTTATAGACAATTTGTACTATATCATGTAATTGTTAGAATCTACAACATTGAGGAATAAGGTCAGAATACATGAGTGATCATTTCCCTTGCGACAACCAAAAGCAATTCATTTAATAGTCCTACGGTACTTAACAATGGGCATCAAACTCCTGAAGTCTTGGAACGAGGCACCGATAAATTGTAGAAATGAATGGTAAGTGCAACAATGTTTTCAATGATTACTGCCATTTATCAGCAAAGAGAACTGCAATAAAACATCTATTTCAAGCATCTTGTTATCTTCTTGATCACAGCCTGAGGAACAACACCTTAGATTGTTGGAACCAGAACTTTGGATGTGATTTAAAAAATTAAATAAAACTAACAAAATTTTATTATAGAAAAATTATAAATAAATTATAAAATATCAAGAAATAAAAAAAAATGATCAAATCTAGAAGTGTACAAGGTACTGTTAATCAAATCTTAAGATGATTTTTTTATAGCCATCCAATATGATTGTTTATGACTATTTGAATTTTTATTGACCTATTAAGAACCCCAACAGTCAAAAAATAAAAATGAGATTAAATTAGGAGCCCAATGGTCAAAATTAAAAACACAATATCGAAAAGATTAATGGCACCATAAATATTTAAATGGTAAAATTAAAAGATAAACTTAAAATGCTTAGAGAAAAAATTTAGAAAATTTTGAATTTTTCTTTTTGGATTCCCTTTGACAATTTCATGCTATTTAAATTATGTAATTTTTGACTATTTGATATATGGACTAGATTCTTCGAATCATATAATTTTTTGTGCATAAATAGTTTAGAAATAATAGATTACATCCAACAATTCGAATCATCGATATGAAATCTTATCATCCTCTTTTTTTTTTATTTTTTTTAAGTAACATATTCTAGAAAGGCTATACCAGATGTAACTGGAATCTAAGTTGATCTTCAATGATAATAGCTCTAATTTAAATGCGGAGCACCAATCTTATAAAACTCAGACTATATAAGTATAAATAGAATAATTTTTCATTTGCTGCAGAACTTTAAATTTATCAAATCAAATCCTAAAGGCATGATGCACAGCATGTGATTGCTATAGGATCAACAGCTACCTAGCTACCCTTGCAACATTTGACCATTTTCTGTGAAATCTTAAAATCATAATTACGATTTGTAGTAATTATTGGATGGAACATCTCCTCAATCATGGCCATATCATATCAAATAGAGTCTAGCACAAAACATAAATTAATTTAGAAAAGCAAGAAAAATAAATAATTTTTTTAAAAAATGTGAATTGCCTGGCCTTAACCAAATAAAGTCATTTATTTTGGAAAACTCAAGTTGCTGTTTGGATGCTTGTTAGGGATTCGTTAGACCGTGATCACCCATTTAACTAGCTGGACAAGTGCATAGAATGATGCTTTACCTTTACTTGGTCGACACCCCAAAGTTAGCTAATAGGAGAAGTGAGGTAGATTTAACCATGTAAGCTCTCTTCGCTCTCTCTTTACATTTTTAACTTTTTTGCACACCTTTATCCCACTAATGCTTGAATTCTACCAAACAACGAACAATTCTAGCACATTGTTATTTAATTAAGGAATTGGCTACGAATGGTTACAGATATCTATCCTCGATTAGCTAGCTATAAGGCAACCAAACAGGCCAAGGAGACAAGGAGATTAAGTTAAACCACTGATTTTATCCTAGTTAACAAACTCGTTTTCAAATTTGGATCCACTGCATATTGTGTGGCGTGGCATGGGGCACAATCTCAGGTCCAGGTCACACATTTATATCCAAAGCAATTTGAGACTTGGAGTGCATCAATGGGAAAATTTCCTCACTTTTAGCTGAGACCCCTTCACGTCAGCCATAGCGCATTCCAGGAAGCAAAAGGATCCACCTCCGACATGGATGAAGCCTTTTCATTTGTGACAGTCCATTCCAACATTCTGTACCAGCTAATCACATTCTCATGTTTTAAATCATATTACTTCGATATATTTTATGTATGCTTTTCCTTTTCCAACAGAGGCTGTTGATACCTTGCTTAGGTTCCAAACCCGTCCAACCATGATAAAGGACTCAATATACCAAACCCAATTCACAAAGTCTCTTAGCCATTGCCGCGGATTCCCCATCTCTTTTTAGCTGTACATTAGGAGAGGGACAAAGTCCAGGTCCATGTGATCTCCTCGACTCGCCAATCTTCTTCTGAGCACCATGGCCATCACCGCGAGGCCTGGATACCTCGCTGTAGCCTCTCGTGCAGGAATGGTAGCCCACGTTCTTGCCTTGACTGCAGCCATTCTTGTGCTTGTATGGGTGCTCCACTTCGGAGGTGGTGCCCACCTGCATTCAGCGAACAAAGAGCTCATCTTCAACGTACATGGTTTCCTCCTGATAACTCTCTCTACTCTCTAGAACTGATATGTGTTCTCCGTATATGCTATTCAGCATCCATATGGACGAAGTTTAGTTTGCTAATTCCAATCGTATTAAGTTCAAATGACCACCGCACGGATGGGATGGGAAACAATTGGCTGCTTGCATGCATGGCTCGTGCAACCTTCCATGTTTTCATGCATCCAAGCTGCGGTGATTAGAGGTTGTAGCAGGTTGCGATGGTGCCTCTGTCTCACCTCTCGTTCATTCTGCTAAAATTTTTCTCTGATTTTGTTATCGCTTAACTATTTCAATCACAATTGTCCTCATTCACCACCATGTTCCTACATTAAGAGGAAAAAAAAAATTTTTTTTTTTTTTTCAAACTCTGGCAGGCATCTTTGAGATGTATGGTGGAATTTAATATGGGTAAAGCATGTGGTTTGAGAATTTGACGATTGTGTGTTTTTGGTGCCGGCGGTAGGTGCATCCGCTTGTGATGACTTTGGGTTTCATTCTTGTTATTGGAGAAGGTACGTCGGTGTGAATAAAATCCCAAGATATCTTGTCGTAGGACTCATTCAATGAAATTTTGTTATAAAGGATAAGAAAAAAAAAAGAGAAAGATTCGATGATGGTGTTGTATGGGTTGATGCTGCGCAGGTATAATGGTTTACAATACGGTTCCAGCGTTGAAGAAGGTGCAAAAATGCGTGCATATGTCGCTTCATCTGATGGCTCTTACTCTTGGGATCTTTGGGGTCTACGTTGCCTTCAAATATCACAGGGAGAGCCTGATACCCGACATGTATAGCTTGCACTCATGGTTGGGAATGTGTACCATCTGCCTGTTCGGTCTGCAGGTTTGTCCCTTGCACTTTAAAACAAACATCCTCACAATAACAAGCGTTTCAATAGCATGTCAGACTGGGCCTATTATGCGTGAAATTTTATAACTTCTCAAGTTGTATACTAATAGGATAAGCGTTGAAGACGTATGTGCAAATTTCTGTCAGAGATGAGTTGGTTCAAATCCCATGCGAACCACTTTAGTCGCAAGATATTCTACATTATAAAGCCGAATTGTAAGTATAATTTTTTGGAGGTCATGAGTTGGCCGAATGATATTTAACTAAGGTGACTTTTTTTTTTTAGAAAAAAATAATAATATCATGTTGTCATCCTTTAGAAGGTATGGTGCAACTTAGAAATCACATTCAAATTTCCTTATTTGAGTTTCAAAATAGACCAATCAAATCAAAAATTTCTTTTTCGAGAATGATTTTGATCCATATGGGAATAGTTAAGCAGAGCGACTGAAAAATAAAGTTAATGTAGAAATCAGAATCTACCTCTTATAGAATTCGGCATTTTCATATTTATTTATATTAATTATATTCATTTTAGAAAAGATAATCTTATTTGATCTACGAGAGTAATTTGACTTGAATTATACGAGCGCACACCATAATATTATGAATAGAGACTATGTATATAAATTTTTGAAATCATCAATGAAAAAAAAAAAAAATCTAGATCCTACTTTCGACATCTATCTATTTTTTTCTAAATCTTTTTGAGATATTTGAGTTGAGTCAATTGAAAAAATTCCTACTACCCCTTAATCATATCAACAAATAAAACAACTAATCCAATACTAAATAAATTTTAAGGTCTTATTTATTTGCAAAATAAGTGAGTTTTGAATAATCAAGCCGGATCATCATCGCTAACCACTTTAAACCATAAGTAGGCTATCTCCAACTTAAACCCTGACCATCCAAGTTCTTGCTCGTCATCCTCTCTCTTCAATCTCTAGGCTCCATGGTTCATCTTTGAGCTAGATCACACCTCGCTCCAGATCTATACCCTATGTCCCTTGCACCTCTTTTCCTTCAATTCAATCATGGCTATGGTGACGAGCATGCCATGGCATCATCCCCTCTTCCTCCCTCTCAGGCCTCACCTCTTGCTGGAATCGTTTCTTCTTGTCTGCTACTAGCCCCATCCAGGCCTTCCTTTGTAGCAATCTCATCGCTGGCAATAAGTTCAGCCACCTCTATGACCTTCGCTCTAGCCTTGACGATAGTTGGATCCTTGTCTTCAAGAAATGCCCCCCACAAGAATCCATCCTTTGCAGCTCAATACTTGCTAGCTACTACCATTAGTTCTAGATTTTGATCACCGGGATCATTGTTGGTTCCAAACCCTCCTCCCAACACTAATCTTTCTCCCTTCGATTCATGGAATCTTTCCTCCTCCATTCCTTCCTTTCATCCTCCTCTCCCTTCTCCTGTCCACCTCTCCCTCTTATCTTTTGATCCAAACATGGAAGATTGAGCTCTTGTAGCCCAACTTCTTGCAACTTAAGTTGCCTCACAACTTGAAACTAGAGCGCAAATCCGACTTATGTGACTTGATATACCCCTAAACTAGAGTAAGCTACTTCAACTTATTTAGAATGAATAAATTTGGCATGATGAAACTGAAGTATCCCTAGCTTACTTTAAACTCAGGAGAAGCAACTTCCACTTATAAGGTAGAATAACTCACTTTGATTTTTTGATAAGCAAAAAAAGATCTAGAGAGGGGCGATCCGGCATAACTACCTCTTCTGAATGAGACCATAAGGTCCCAAACTCCACTGGAGAATATTCGATTTGGGGGCCAACTCTGGTTTAAAAGAAAAAAAATGGTGCTTCGAACTTTTTAAAGTACCATCTTCTCCCTTTTCATCAGGCAAAAAAAAAAAAAAAGGGGTGTTTGACAAGGGGTATTAACCATCTTTGGACCAAAAAATAAAAGAAGTTATATTTACAAGGGTGTTTGACAAGAATAGTTATTATCTTAGCTAGTCAGCTCAACACAAGCATCTAACCATGGCACAAGCATGATGGCACCATCCTTTGTTCAATAAAGAGCAGTTTTATACATTTCAACACTAAAATTGCTAGAGACTTTTTAACGATCAAGCTAAAACATGCTTCATTGCTACCTAACCACCACCTAAACCTCATTCACAGGATTTTTACTCAAAGCAAAGCAAATTTCCAAACTAAACGACTCATTTCATTGCATAAACTCTAGAAAGTATACTCCCTTTTATTTTCATGCACAATGTTGGTGAGAAAGCATTAACTTTGATCCCTCAACTACTTTGCTACAATTTTTATTTTGCAGTGGTTGTTTGGATTTTTCTGTTTTTGGTACCCAAAAGCATCATTACCTACGAGGGCGATGGCAGTCCCAATTCATGCTTCCGCTGGTCTGACCATCTTCTTCATGACAATATGCACGGCGGAGACCGGGTTTGTAGAGAAGGGAGCAGAGCCCGGACCTGAGACCCGTTTGATTAACTTCACCGGACTCATACTTTTTTTATTTGGTTTGTCTGTGAGCATCTCCGTTGTCCTCCCCAAGGTGATTAGTTTGTAGGTCAAAATGTTCCTGATATACACAGAATTCATGTACTTTTGGCTTTCTTACCTTTGTGGGTTTCTTGCTCGTTTATGCCTGAGAAGAATGTTCTGCACTGCCATCATGATGGATTAATTCTAGACCTCGGGTTACTACCCTAATATGAGTTGTTAGAGATGTATGCATGATCGTTGTGTAACCATGAGCTTTTCCAATCATGCATGTTATCATGCCTCTAATTTGCTCAGAAAAAATTAAGGGTACTTTGAAGGCCATTTTTAATTTGGCTGGTGGGGAAACAGGGCATTCAAGGTCTTGGTGGGAGCAACAATCCGATCAATGGGTCACTGGTATGTTAAAAAGATCAATCTCATCATGGAAGGTGTTTATATAAAAGCAGTTTAATTTTTCTTTTTCAATTCTAAAAATAATCATAATCAGATTATTTTATTTCCATCACGATCCTAATAAATTTTTTAAGATAAGATCAACATCGCTGGAGTTTGAGAATAAGAAAAGAAGCAAAGATGAATGCATTAACTTGTGCTAACTTTTAAATTAACAAGTAAGAGAATTTGATTTAACAAGGAAGAAAGGATCCAAATATTCTTAGAAAGAGATGCTTTTAAACCAAGATGCAAAGATAAGTACATCAGGAAAAAGTTAATATGAGTTTTAATTGTTGAAAATTAAGATTTTAGTTAAATTAATACTAGAGGAAGAATGACAAGCTTTTGGTGACATTGGCCGAAATTTGTTTGTTGACCGAATCCAAAAGACGGTTGGACTAGGTATTTTTGATTACACCGAGGAGAAGATGCTGAAGAATGGAGAAGTAAAATGGAATTAGATGTCCGAGTTTTTCGAGATAACATTTAGTATGGAATGCAATGTGTTGGTGCATGCATGGATATGATCTCCATTGCTAATTTTATGTTACACACCCAAGGAGGGCTTAAAACACCTCTGCAGCATTTTATTGCCTAAAACTAGCTATCATGGCATTATGATGTCAACCTTGCTCTTTTACCTTCAAAATAGAAAGCTTGTTCACCAACTTTAGCATGAACCAAAAAAAACTTCAAATTATGCCAAACTCATTTCATTTTATGTCGAAAGCCTTCTCCTGAAAGAAAAAATAGACGAGCATTAGACAAAAATTAAGATCCGCTGAGGAAATATGGATCATAAGATTTTAGAGCTTTCAATTATAAATATGCTTTTCACAAGCTTCTTGTTGCTATTAAGATCTAAAAAGTTTGATACAAACCATGATTATGAGGGTTTAATTATTCTTTTTCAGCGGTAAATCTCATTCTTTTCCCTTGCATCCCCTGGGACAACACGTAAAACGAGGGCAAACATGAATCCACGGCATCCCTTCTTTGGTGTAGTTACCATCCTAATCGCAATCCGCAGTGCCCGAGACAGGGTTGGTGGAGAGATTAATGTCATCTTTGTGATAGCAGAGTTTGGCCGTGAATCTTTCTTGATTGGGATGGCCATCCTGAGCGCTAATCTTCCACGACCGTAATGAAGTTGATGTCCGATGAAAAAGCCAGGCACCAATCCATGGTGTGATGGAACCAAATGTCATGGAATTTTTCATAATGTATTGTTGACTCCTCCAGCATGAAAATTTAATAAATCAGCAACATGTCCCGAACAAGGGTTTCAAAGTAATCTGCCCACAAATTTAACATTAGCAAGGTGGAAAATATCATCACGAAGAATCGGCAAAATAATTAAAAGATTATTTTCATATTTCAAATATGTGACATTTTGGTCACAATGGAGCAATATAGGATAAGCACATGCCCTTTTTTTTTAAGCTTCATGATTTGGTGCAACCCTTCTAAACTCGGAATTTTAAAAAGAATTAAGTGTAGTAAATCAAGATAGCATGGATCATACGTCATGAATAAACAAAGTATGGTAGATCATGCGTTTGATTTGGGCACGGAAAAATATTAAATTTTAAATAGATATGGTGATTAAAAATTAATATAGTTTGCATCTGAGACCCGGCCATGAACAGCTCTAGTCATGGGGTCTGACCACATATGGAGAAGACAAAGGATAAATTTATGATCCGGGCTACGATTTTTGGGTTCTAGAGAGACCAATCATTAAATTTAGGCCTGATGCAAAAATTTCTGGACCAATACTTTTGGGTCTCATTATATATGCAAAAACACGAATATTGACGCTGGGTTAATTCTCCAATGATACGTATTCAGGCAATCTATTGATCTACCTTAATCTTGGACAAAGCAAACCTAAAACCAAGCAGCTCTTGTCTAAATTGATTTCTTTTTAAGTCATAAACAAATTCTTGGCTAATCTAATTTATTTCAATTCATGGGTCAGAGAAATTAAATTAAATACTTTTTTTTTTTTTTGAGATTATCATAGAATATTCCGGATGGGAGCAAGCGGAAGCCTCGTTGAAATTGAGGTAAGGATGGAATAAAACCCAAGTCAAAGTCATCGTGCATCTTATGAAATCAATTAGTTGCCACCATCAAAATAGGTATTGTTAGTGACTCGAGATTGCATCAAACTAAATTTAATAAATCCTATAGGATACCAAAACACAAAAAAATCTTATGTGAATAACCAAAATAATTTCTTAAATAAAATCTCAAGGTATGGGGAAAGACGAGGATAAAATTAATAGGGATTGGGTAAACAAGGGCATTTTAGGAATCTCAAAACAAAAACCTCGGACCAGCCCGTGAGCCGGAGGTTTGGTGCGCATGAGAGGGGAAGGTCGCGGCGGACTCGTGGTAGAAGAGAAAAAGAAGAAACAGGTGGTTTTGTCGTCTTTTGGACCTTGTCGACCCCTTTTCCTCTGTCGGAGGAAGCAAAAAAAGAAAAAAAGAAAGAAAGAAAAAGAAATAACAGAGAAGGTCGTTTGGCTCCAAAGAAGGAACGGAGAAGGTGTTTTTTGTCGTTTTATTTTTTTTCTTTTTTGCCTCCAAAAATCACACTTTTTATCCTTAATCATTCGTTACATCCCATAAACTAATACGCCTATAAATAGGTTACGGTTGAACGAACCCCCCTCCGAAAGCGAGCTCCCCCCAAATCCCCTTTCCTCTCTCTCTCTCTCTCTCTCTCTCTCTGAGAGAGCTTCCCCCAAATCCCTTTTCCTCACTTTCTCTCTCTCTCGCTTCCCCCTTCCTCCCTTCCTCTCCCCTGGGTTTAGGGTTTGGGGTGTTCTTCTTGGCAGGAAAAGGTGACAGGCATGCCTTAAAGTCGGTATCCTTTTCATTTGACTATGGTTTCTGCTGTTAATTTGACGTCGCTTCCATGTTGGGTTCTCCATTTCTTGGCTTTTTCTATAATGGATGTCGGAAAAGATTGGATCTTTATGCCAGTTTTATGTGATTGTCTGTTTGCTGGGCTGGTTTTCTGATCTTTAACTGAGGGAGTGTGGCCTGGGTTGCAAATTTTCTGGGGGAATTATTGGTGTTTAAATTATTATCTATGGGCGATTTTTGATGTACATATAGTTTTACGGATTTTTTGCGGAAAATTTTGGAACTTTCCCTTTCCACTTTCATTGCCCTCCCCAATTTTGAGTGACTGCCTTAATTTTTGTTTGGATATTTATATAGATATTTAGGCACCATGCTCTCCTGTCTTGTTCTTTTTTCTTCTGGTACCATGTTTTCCCCCTTCCCGCACTTTGTATAGATAGATTCCTAAGCATCTTAAATTCTGTATCTTGATGTTCAATTGCGAGATGTGTTGTATTTGATAGCTAAACTCATGGATTTCGGAAAGTTCAAATTGTGGAGCTTAATCTTCTTTTGCTATGGAATAATTTTGTACAATAAAAAAATTAAAGCGACCACTGTGACATGATGAGGTTTTATTGAGAGCATGGACGTCCATAATTGGGATGGCAGACGTGTGCATATTAGGCATGCAATCTATTCTCTCTCTCCCCATCGTTGGAGCATGAAGGTCCATAGTGTAGAAGTAGCGGATGTAAACACTAATCTTTTCTGAGAGTTTTGTTGAAAATGTTGTCGCAAATTGATGAGTCATTTAAACAACGGTTCTGCAGATGAAACTAGACTAGATTTTTTTTTTTTTTTAAAAAAAATTATGTTACTTGAATGAAATGACAACCTGTTTCAATATGCTTTTTTCTTTCTTTTTTGGAAAAAATTGACAAATTTGATCTATATGTAGGGTAGCTTGATAATCGCAACAACATATTATTGGATACTCCTGAGATACACAAAGCTAAAAATAGTCTTAAGCCAGAGAAGCTCGCATATGCAGTAAGATGAGCTTGATGTTTGGCTTCTCTTGAGGAGTGAGAAACTGTTTGATTTTCAGATCACTAAGTGAGACGCTATCATAGTAAATTAACCATTCCTTAATCTATATGTCTTGGAATAAGCAGCCCATCTAAATTAAAATAAGCAGTTAAGTGTGTCAATCTTGTATAAGTTTGAAATCCTTTCTCAAGGGTTCTCTTCTGATATCAAATGACTTGTGTGGTAGCATCATAATCAGAATTTCATGATGCTTGAACTGCTCAAATATGACCAGAGTAAAGTCTTGAACAACATTTGGCAGACTAGTAGTCAAATAGATCAGAGCATCAAGTACAATGAGTCTTCCATAGGAGGATGCATCTTCAAAGACATCATTGAAGTCATTTGTACGCTTAAGGTTCTCTCCAGTAGGAAAGGATCTTAATTTGGCTCTATGTGGACCACTCTCTTAGCTAATATTTCTAGTGCAAACTTGTGTCGACCTAATAATATGATTTTTGGAGATCTCACAACTGCCAAGAGAATATTTGAGAATTCCAAGAACTTTGTCCTTGAAACATGATTGAAGGAAATCTTTGAGACATCCGATGGATTGTGTCCTTGCTAGTGACATCAGCAAAATCAACAAAAATAAGCACAAAAGTGTAACTATGGTTCTTAACTCATATGAACAAGTAGTCCAGTTGATCTGGTTTGACTAACATTCTTGATTATAGATGTCAAAGTTGCAAGCCAAATGCGAGGAGTCTGTAAAAGGCCTTGCATGGGTAGCAAATATGTTGCTTCTTTTTTCCACCAAAATTAGGAGGACCATGCATATGAACTATTTCATGCAGTGGATGCTACAAAAATGGATTACCGAAATTGAGTTGATATTGGAGGCCACCTCAAACAGAAGCAGTGGCTAAAAGGCATCAGATAAGGACTCGATTTGTGATAGGGGCAAAGATTTTAGCATTTTTAAGCCCTTCTTGTTGGATACGTTTAGCCAGGAGATAGGCTTTTTGCCGCTAGATGGACTATTACCTGAATATTTTATTTCAAGACCCATTTGTAGCCAATAGCTTCTTTTTCAGGTGTCAGAGGCTGTAAGGATCAATTGTGATTGTTTTCCAAAGAAATTTAATTTTAAGTAGAAGAAACCCATCGGCTTATTCGGTTGTTCTCCAGGTTGTTTGATTTTGAAAACCCATTTGCTGTTAAAACCCTTTTTTTCTTAATTTCAGTTCTTCATCAAGTTTGCTAGGGTTCTATTTAGATTGCTTAAAATTAGAAAAGTACATTAGTTGTGTTTCACTCTGTTTTTACTGTTAGCTGCCATTCAGTGACAAAGTTGTTAATATATACAGGAAATTAGAGGAGTTTCAAAGTCACATAAGTGTTAATGGGCAATGGGGAGGTAACTACACCAACCGAAACTCAGAAGTCAACTTCAACAACACAGGTCTACATGATCAAATTCAATATGATGCTGCCTCTCAGTGATTCCTCATGGCATAACTTTATTATTTGTATATATATTTATCTTGTCTTATTGTTTTGTTTTCTGCAGGAAAAACCTCCTAGCAGTCCTGCCATGGTTTATCCTGATTGGGCTTCATTTCAGGTGCTAGGATCTTGCTTTGTGTTCTTGTTGATTGAGTCTCCAGTAACCTGGTAACATAGTTTTTGCTCACTTATAGGCATATTATAATGCTGCCGGGACAAGCCCTATGCCCCCTCCTGGGTTTCTCCATTCTCCTGTGGCATTGAGTCCACAAGGGCATCCATATTTGTGGGGTCAACAGGTATTTGCTATCGCAACCTTTAACCATATATTTTATAATAAATAATTTAGCTTTAGGTGCATGTTGGAATGATGCATTCTTGTCTTCCAAAGTTCAGGCTTTCCTCGAAAAGAAAAAAAGATGGGGTTTGTTGGTACCTCAGTTCAAATCAACTTTGTTATTAAGCTCAAGATATGCTGATTTATAGGATTGGATACATATCTAATGTTTTGCTTTGGCAGCAGATGCTTCCTTCATATGGCACTCCACCACCATATGTTGCTATGTATCCACATGGAGGTCTTTATCCTCATCCATCCATTCCCCCGGTATTGTCTTTACTGTTTATTGGGACTTCTAAGCATTTAAGAGCTATTGTTTTGTTGGATTGTTTGGATTATAAAAATTTTCATTGCAAATGTATGTTTATATTTATTTCTTTTTTTAAAAATAAATTCAGGGATCTTATCTGTACAGCCCTTTTGCAACGTCATCAGCAAATGGGACTGCAGAAGCTTCTGTGAGTATTGTATATTTATTTTTCTTTCCGCTGCCCCTCCCTGCTTGTGTGTGGAAAGTTTGATAACATCATAATGAAGGTTGTTGATCATTCAACCTAAGATCATACATAAAGGAATGAGACATGTGGCCTTATCTCTACCATCCAGAGGATGCTCCAACCGAGGACCTCAAAAGCACGCACCGGTAAGAGGAAGAATGCATGAAGCCTATCAGTGCGAGATAGGAACCAGGTGAACTGGTCCAATAAGATGCCCTGAAAGCTGCCCCAAACACCATAGAAACTTAAAATTCTACCTGCAAAATTTTTGGCTTCCCTGCATTTCATGGTAGGAACCAGAGCAGGTTGGAGCCTAAGAGTCTGCCTTAAACTCACTGGCTAAAATTTTTCTCTCCTCATATGGGATATAACATCTATTGGCTGAAATGTCCAATTAAATTTCCAGTGCAGTGCGACCGAAGTCATTTTGTTCATCATTACCTCATCCTGGCAAGCTCCAGAAGCTGTCAAATTCCAATCAGATGTCTCTAAAAGGATCAAACATAAGTGATGCGCTTATTGCATTGCTTGATCATTCCCCCACTTGGTTACTTTGATTCATTTGCATAATCAACCGGACATTATTCATAAATCTGAGATAGGGGGTATGATACCTGGCTGAAAGTGCAGTGCTTTTAGAAGCAGGTTAAGCTTTATAAATCTTTTCTCACTTTTCACTTTCATCATCTACTGTTTGGTGAGCATGATGAACTCTTTCCCATCTCTTCCACAGGAAATGAAATTATGTAATTTTGGCTGTATTTCTCTTCTTTACAGACCTGTCAAATAAAATAGCGGTCCATCTTCTTGGTAAGCTGTGTTTGACATTTCCTGCAAGCAATAATACATTCTCTTTTTGTTTTTTCATCGTACTCATCTATTTCCTTCCTATTCTTCTTGTCTTCCTAGTTTCCTCCCATGTTTTTTGGGTTAACACATTTCTCCTACGCTTATTGTATACTTTGGTACCTCAAGACTTATAATTCTGCACAATTGTCATTGCTTTTCTCCTCATCCTTTTTTTAAAAAATCTATAATAATGAAAAAAAAAATGAAAGCAGTGTTTTTCTTCCTAATTGATTGACTAAACAACCTCAGTTTTTGAATTCCATGAATTTGATTTTCAAAACTCTGCAATTTCTTTTAGTGTTCCAGCTTTCACTGCGGTCTCATAAGCGAATGCCTCATCTGTACATAATAAAAATGGCCTGGAAAATAGCAAAGTCAACCTACTAATAATGTCAAATTGCACCCTGACTGTGTATAGCAATAAGGTATTCTACTGCTCGGTATTATTGAAAGATTATCCAGTCATGAAGTGGTAAATGCTAATGTTTCACAATCTCAGCAGGTATATTTGTTACTTTGTTGCAGAGTTCTGTATTTATGGGTTAGCCATATTTTTTCAGGTTGCTGGAGCTAGTGGTGCAGAAACAGATGGTAAGTTGCATGAAGGTAAACAAAGGAGTCCTTTAAAGAAGTCCAGAGGAAGCTTAGGAAGTCTGAATATGCTTACAGGCAAGGTTAATGATACCAGAAATGCATCTGGTGCATCTGCAAATGGTGCCTTTTCACAAAGGTACATTACGTTTTCTTTCTTTTCTTTTCTTTTTTTTGTTTTGTTTTTGCTTCACTTTTAGATGTGTTTTCAAAGGAAAAAAAATCGTATCTGCAGTGGTGAGAGTGGAAGTGAAGTTTCAAGTGAAGGAAGCGATGCAGATTCTCAAAATGTATGTGGAGTTCAGATGATTTCCTGTTTGTCATTATTTACTTGATTTCTCTTCTTTTCGCTTGATGATTTATAAACATCATGACAATGATGTTTTCAAATGCTGAAACTGTTTAGCCATGATTTGGTACTGCAGACAAATTTACTTCTAAATTAGCATCTTGAGCATCTGACATCTGCTAGCAAGTGTGTGCCTAAAATGATGAAAAAACTGAATTTGCATTTATTATTGGTTCCATTTTCGTATTATGTATTGTATTTTGGAGGTAACAACTTTAAGCTTCTCCTGTTTACAAAGTAATCCATTTTTTTTTTTTAAGAAAAAAGAAATATGGCTTGCACACTTAATCTGTTTTTTCAGATGTTTTTGCTCATCTTTTTAGTTAATAAACCACAGCCTTAATCACACCCAAAAGCTTATCTCTACTGCATGGTGTCAGATTTTTGTATCCTTCTTTGTTATTTGATCCGTTTAAGGACCACACCATTTTTGCGCCAAAAAAAGGATCAATCTGATTGTTAGTTAACTTCTAAATCCTTTATGACAACTTCCATCCAAGTTGGCTTTTATCTTTTCTTCTTTTTGACCCTTCCAGATGTATCTGGGGTGCTCTTCTTGGTCATGCTTCCATATGTATTTCTTTCACATGCCAATTCCCATAGTATCAATATTTAACATTCCAATGCAAACTCTTAGGGTGGGGCCCATGCATTCTCCATCCCTACTTTTTCATCTCGACCCTGTACATTTGAACTACATGGGACTTCCAAGTTAGCTTCCCTCTTGCTTTCCTGATTTTGTATGTTCACCCTTTTTATCATCAATACATCTTTACATTTCCATTCATTCTAAAGAGATGAGAAAATACATGAGAGTAAAAAGGGAGTATACTTACTAAATCAAAATCCAAAAAAATTTGTTAGGTGGGATCACAGCCATCCATCAAGTGCTCCTTTCTCTTGAATATATCATATGTATCCCATGTGCTCAAGTTCCAATTATAATTTCCATGCCCAAAGCAATATAGCTCATTACAACATTTATATTAAACTACTATGAATCCAAAAAAAAAAATCTTTAATTTTAAATTGTTGTATTGTTACAGAAGCCATCCTAAACTGATATGGCAACATACAATCACTTTTTATAGTGAAATTGTGGTAAAAGATAGCTGCCTAGGTTTAAGCATTTGCTGCTTGCAAGGGTGCATGATCTCTCAATTGCATCTTAAGCAGCTTTATTGCACTATGCAAACTGCTTTAGAAGTTAGTGCAGAAAGTTACAGGTACATGGCCAATAGAGTCATTTTTTATATGATGAGCATGTAATTTGTAGGAAAAGACTGTTAAACACCATTCCATTTATGTTCATTCTCCTCTAATTAGCATGTAAGTTCCAAGCATCCTTCTTTTCCATCTCTGGTAAATTTCAATTTATCTTCTAGGTCTTGTAGTGCTAATAGGCATTCTGCTCTTTATGCCCTTGACCTGGGCTTGATTGTTTTTTTATTTTTGTTCTTTGATTTTATTTTTGATGTACTTTAGTTCAGAGTGAAATCGGCTTAGAGCCTAAGCAACTTAGTACTCGAGCTTGTAATTCTTCCATTTAAATCTGTGTGCTCAACATAGTCACCTTGCATTCCCCATAATTTCAGCAAGATAGCGTTACCTTATATATTTTTTGCCCCAAATTAATGAAAAACAGTTACAATTTAGATATTTTCTTGAAGGGTTTGCAGCAAAGGCATGGTTCTGAACATGGTTCAGGCAATGGTATGATTGGAGCATATAGATTTCCTTTGTGTAACAAAAATTCCATTATGGCCATAAAGTATTATTATTGGTACATAATTTGTGGCTGCAGAGGCAGCCAACAAAGCCAATAGCACTCGAACCACATCAAATGAAGTTACACAAACGCTACCTAGGCCGGTTGTATTGAACCCAACTGTGCCATTTGTGGCGATCCCACCAGGTGGCCTTGCTGGTCCAGCCACCACACTGAATATGGGGATGGACTATTGGGGAGGACCTGCTCCAATTTCTGCAGTCCGGGGCAAACTCTCTGCTGCCTCATCCACAGCACTCTTGGTTCCATCTAGTCATGAAGGTCCACGTGACAGAGTTCCACCTGATCCTTCAACACAGGTAGCAAGCTCTGACACAGCATCACTTCCCTCTCTTTCACGTTTTGTTGGTTTCATTTTTTCCTTAGACTTATTTCCCCCTTTTCTCCCATTTCAATCTAAGGATGAAAGAGAACTTAAGAGGCAAAAACGAAAACAATCTAACAGGGAATCTGCACGCCGCTCGCGATTACGTAAGCAGGTACATATGAGTGACTTAGTTTAACCAATGATGACAAAGCTCCCATATCTTTCATGTAATGGCACTTATATGTGCAATCGAGGGTTTGAAACTATTAGTTATATGGACATAATCATGCTGGGTTTCCTGTAATCTTAGCTTTTACCACATCCAGATTGCTTGCTTTTGCTTATCTGCCTTTAAGTAAAATTTATATAGAAACTAATATTTGGCATGTGCAATGCCCAAGTTGGAGCAATGAATAGCTGTTATCCCATCAATGCAGGAAATGTTTGGATATGGTTTTCTACCATTTGAGCATTCTTTATCTGGAATGATAAATGCATTCTCATTTTTGGTGGATGTACTTTTGCTTCTCTGTTTGAAACAGTATGTGTTGTAGGAGAGTGTGTAGAGAGTGTCCTGTATACCAATAGATTGTATTAATAAAGGCTACACCAGCACCAGCTGGCCGTACCAATGATCATCATAATGTCCTCCTTTGAACCTATACTATTTTGTTTTGCTCGTATCTGAAATATTAAACATTCCATAATAACCATGTCTTTTACTAGCGTAAAGCTTGCAGCTACGCTGACGGTAAACTAGGAAGCATGAATGCAAGAGATACCACATATCCAAATTCCATGTGGCAGCAAGAGTTGAATTGAGTGGACTGGCAACTTGTGAAAATTATGTTAGCAACCAATAATTTCTTCTACCGTTGTTAATATGTATTGTTTTCTGACCGTTTCACTAGCATAAAATGATCTCGTCCAGGCTGAATTTGAAGAACTGGCCAATGATGCAGAAACTCTGAAAGAGGAAAATAATTCGCTAAAAGAAGAATTGGAGCGTATGCGGGGGGAGTGTGGTAAATTGACATCAGAAAATGCCACTCTTACTGTAAGTGTTGGCCTGTAGTTCCTACCTGTTCCATCTTTGGTTAGGATATTTGTGTTTTACATGCCTTCTTTTCATGGCTCATAAGGATTCTATTTTAAGGCTTTGCACCTTTCTTTTGAGCAACTATTTCAAGGCTTTCTACCATGCGTGCAGGAGAAACTTAAAAAACATTTGGGTGAGGAATATAGAGAAGATGAACAAGTTGATCTGGTTAATGGCGATGGCTGAAAGGTGGTAATTTAATACAATCCACAATGTAAGTAGGTTTATCTACATCTAGCATCTGCCTTATATTAATTCATGTGTCTTCAGTCACCTTTATCATTAGCTTCTCTTTTTCTTCAGCATGTACAATGTGGCTTAATGGGGTCATTGTGTTGGGGAACATAGGCAATTGCTGACAGGTTTCTAACAGAAGGTGCTAATAAGTGTGTCATCTGATTGATGTGGAAGGTTAGGCAGGATTTTGGTCCATCCACTGTATTTTTTTTTTTTAATGTTAATCTCAAGCTTATTGTAACAAATATATAGAGTCTTGTTGGAGCTCACCAACTTCTCAAGGCACTAGAACTTCATCATTAACCTTGGTGAAAAATGGACTATGATAAACCATAGGAGGTATCTAACATGTAGTGATGCATCGAAATTTTCATGATGTGTCCAAGCTAGAAGAAATTCTAATTTGTACATGAGAACTAAATTGTTTGTACAATTTTAATTAATATGATAATTAGTTGTGTTTTCTTTGAAGCTACTTGATGAGGTTCTTGTAACATGCATTGTCTGTGCAAGCAGTGGTCATCATTGGTTCTCTCTTGCAATCTACTTTGTTTTTGTAATCAAATGCTGGGTTGTTAGGAGGTTCGAGCTTTACTTATTGTTTGACTTGAAGATGCTTGTCAAATCTGCCATAGCTCGTACCCCATCGCTGGTGCAGGTAGAATCAAACACGCATTATGATCACTTATTAGTTGGTAAGCACCTAGTCTCAAAAGCTTGGTCCATTTTGGCACTCAATTCAGGTTCCATGGGTCAGGGAAGGCAATCTTGTTGCCGGTTGATTTCTAGGTATATTTTATCACTCTTTGCTTATGTGTATACTCCATTAGACCAGCGACAACGTACTCTTTTTGCTTTAGCTGTAATTTTCCTTTGATGAATTAAATTTCCCTTTGGTCTTAAGTTCCCACGGGCAAAAGTTTGGGGGGAGGAGGTCAGGTTTCATCACTTTTTTCTTAACCTTGCATGGCACCATGCATCATCTTATAATTGTCAGAAAAATGCCATACAAGCACTAATGTGGCGATCTTGCTGCACATCTGAACAACAGAATCATTCTCTGTGTTCATGCTTTTATAACTTGGAACACCTTTTATGCTCTTGAATCATGCAACAAATGCTTTCCTTGCATTAAGGTGAGTATTGTTCATCAAGAAATCTTGCTCGTTTCCTTCTGTGGATTTATCAATCTTGTAGCGTTGGTTTTTAAAGCCTTGGTAGTTCTAGACTGGTTCCTTGCCAGTACTGGTGTATCATTTGTTCCTCAATTCCTGAGTTCTTCTCAGGAAGGATGTGCGGTTGGAGAGGAATGGAATTATATTTATACGATGTTTGATTCACTGGAATGAAATGGGAATTTCAACTTTTCACTCATTCCAAATATTTGATATTATTATAAAGGATAGAATTATAGCTCCTTTGGATCCAGGATTCCTTCATTAGAAGGAATGGCTATTGTACTCATACATGGAATGAAGGAACATTTCCATAAAAATAAGAATGAATGATATTTCTTGTAATGAACCAATAATAATATTTATGACATAAAATAGTAAAAAAAAGATATATTTTTATATGAATCAATTATCAATCATTATGGTATATAATAAAAATAAACAATTTGATGAATACATAAATTAGAATATTGTTTTATTGGAAAATAGTCAAATATTAAGTAGCATGCATTTTGATGTTATATCAACCATCACTTAAAGATTTACCATGTATCACGTACTAGCAAATGGGTATTGTGTAGTGCATGTTAAAGAAAAAATAAAATAGAAATAAGAATTATTAAATATTATTGAATAGAAAAGATAAAGGTACCTTAGATAAATACTAAAAACTGACTAAAATAAATAAATATAATCTAAACGGGTAAATAATAAAATAAAAAAACTTGATGAAAAATTAAAATATATAAAATTCAAATATGAAACATGACCTGTTCAAATTAAAGTTAAAGAATAAAATGTTTGATTTAAGATATAAAATATAAATAAAAAATATCAATAAAAATATAAAAAGGAAATTTTATTAATGATATTTATTAAAAATAAAGATAGAATTTAACTTGTTACATAATGTTGATAAAAAGATAAAATATATCAGATAAATATATAAAATAATATATAATAAAATATAATTATAAGTAAAACCAAAAAGTATTTTATTTAAGATATAAAATATGAATAAAATAAAAAATAATGAATAAAAATTAAAAAATACAAATGATATATCTGAAATTAATATAAAATTTATTATATTCTAATATATAACTTGTTAAATTAAATATTCAAATTGTACTATTGTTTCTTTTCCATGCGTTGCTTTGTTTCACATCCAAACAAAGAAATGGGAATTATGGATCCATTTCTCTGCCTTTGTTTTCATTCCATTTTCATTCTTATTTTGATTTTTTTCATTCTTGAGAACCAAATATAGTATTAAGCCTGTATAAAGTTATGAACCCACCTCAAAAAAAAAAAAGAAAAGAAAAGAAAGAAAGATAAATAAATTCATGTAAAAGATTTTTGGTTTTGAAGGTTGTTTACGAGTACTTAACGTGTCACATATTTGGCCTAAATGACATTAGTCTTGTAAAGGATTGGATTGTATCTTTCACGAGAAAGAATGATTGATCTTCTCTCTCTTTTTTTTTTTTTTTTACAGCATCAACCATCAGATTGCACCTTCCATAGATTTTAAAGCAATCCAATCACTTTTTTCCATCCATTCACGTAGATCTCAAGCAGGTATTGCACTTAGCAAAAGAATGGGAATCATTATTTAGCGTAAAAGATACAACCCGAACTGTCTCGGAATATGAATATCTGTCATGTTTAAAATCTAAATCGAGAAAGTTGGACCTTTATACTTTTTTAATAGGAAAATAAATGAGGTCCAGTTTCCATTTGTTATCTTTAGCATGCATCCCACCATAACATTAATAAAACAACTCAGAATGGAATAGCCCTTTTGTTCTACCCAAAAAAATCAACAACAAATGAGAAAAGAAGGGGATCGCATGATGTCATCAATCTCTTTTACCTCCAAAGAGGAGTTTTCTTTATTAAAAAAAAGGAGAGAAGTTTTCTTACTTTCCTCTTCACTAAGGATGGAGAATAATACCCTCAATATATAGTCAATCATTACAGTCGCCTAACATAAATAATCAAAAGGATAGACGGTAGAGCATGTAAAAATTCTCATCTTAATAGATTTCTAGGAGCATCATCATCAATTCGGTGCTAGAGAATATTCCACTAAAATAAAAACTTCTATGCCATCCATATGCATCACGAATCGTCATTCATATTTATCATGAACGAATAAAGCTGTAGATTTGGCTGTTAGAGTTTTTAGATGAATTTGATTTTTGTTTCTTCTCATTTATGCTATATTTTATTTTCTGATTCTATTAGATATATTCATATTGAGAATTTTTGATTTTTTTTATATAATTTAAAATTCAGAATTGCAATTCCAACATGATATATTCCGATGGAATTGAGTTTTATCAACGGCTTACCATGTTAAAAGATGTTATCAGAGATGAAGGGTGGGGAACCATCTGATGCAAGGACCAGATGTATTAGTGGGCGCACCAGGGCAAAGGCTGAGGCCCACCTTTTCCGCCACGATAACGGCGTACTTCGTCGTGTAACGTCGTGCACTTGTGCTCAGGACCACCAGATCTGGTCCGACAGCGCAATCTCGCTGGGATCCACGGCAGCGCAGGTGCCAAAACGTCACCTTCTTTTGAAATAAATGGACACACACATACACATGCGCATACATGCATCCATGCATATAATGCTTTGAAATATAATAATTTCCAATTGACCTTGTGCATGGTATTATGTACAATATGAAATGAAAGAGCAATATACTAGCGAAGTGGGAAAAAAAAAAAAAAAGTGCTATACATGGAAGTAACATGTTTTCAGTGAGGTATCTACGTTTCCTGGGCGTTGCTCTCATTTATGGAACCAGCTACGAAGCACTGCAGCATAAAATTAGTGTAGGCCACCCGGCCGAGTGTAAAATATGAGTGTTTTGCAGGCAAAAATTTGCATGCCGAGTTCCCAATAAATTATTCAAGCCAAAGTAGATATCTTGATGTATGTGGGATATATAGCTATAAAATAAGTGGGAACGTGATCTCTCTTTAGGATGAGACTTCCCACACATCAAGCTTTGCAGCGATGGAGAAAGCTGGCTTTATCCGCCGGAAATTATGGGTCAGGCTTGGCCTGATGTTACCTGGCAATGAAATAGATTCCAACTAGAGAAGGACCACGGGATGGGGCCATGGTCTCAATTAATGAGATGAGCCCTGCGGTTTTGTCTCAAGAGTTAAAACTCACCCAATCATGACTAATTCAGGGCCATGGGCCCTTCCATCATGTGATAATGCCAGGCTCAGCTCAATGTCAAAGTTTGTTAATTGTTTCAGCCTTCATCACTCCTTTTTTTTTTTTTTTTTTTTTGAGACAGTGGTTGTGATGGATGTAACATAATATATCATAATGTGGATTACCGCAATTTTTATAAAAAGGGACCTTGGGGGAATGATAGTGACTAGGTCACCACTTTGGCTCAGCCAAAGCAAGCACTATCTATTCTATTTTCATAGGTTATAAATTGAAAAGCAATTAAGATGCGCTAGGATTTTCCAATTTTTTTTTGCAAATGTGGTGCTATTGCATGTGTTTGTGAATGGAAGCTATTGCTTTTGGATTGTAGACTTGGGTGCAAGAGACTAGGGTTGGGGTTTCTCGTCATACCTATCATATTACCTTTTGATGAAGGATGGATAATATCAAAGTGGGCCTAAAGATAGGGTGAGACATGTCTACCGATCTGCAAAATTTTTTATATTCTAATTTTATGGATTGCTCTTATATCAAAGTGATGTGATCCATATGTATAAAAAAAAAATGATATCTAATTTAATAAAATATTAAAGTTTTTTATTTTTTTTTGAAAAAAATGAAGCACTAATTTAATGGTTTAACTTGGTATTAGTTTGAGATAAGACGCGACAGGATATGCATCCAATGTTGATAAAGCCCTGGAAACCTTAAAATGGAGAAATTATTAGGTAGAGCCTATCTAATAATTTCTCCTTATAATGGGGTGAAGGGATCGTCTTGTCTTGCATTAAGTGGTCGTGGAAGACATACCAAACTTATCATATTAAACAACTATAAATATAAAATCCTGTATCTATATATAAATATATAGCTAAAAAGTTACAACTATATTTTTATATAATTTAAGCTGCTTTTTAACTACTTTTGCAGTGGTCACCGCTTAAAGTCATGCATATCACATATACATTAAAAGCACATTCTGGGACGTGGGATGTGTTGGTATTTATTTATGATAAAGCATGTTTGGTATGTTGGATTTAATTTTTTAATATGATCTAATTATTATTTAATTAAATTTAATTTATTAAATTAAATTTTAAATTAATTATGATGAATTTAATTAATTAAAAAAATTATTTTTGATAAGATTTAGACTTAAATTTTTATTTTAATCAGAATTAAGTCTTCTGATAGAATAAGATAAGTGCAGATATAAATAGAGATAGTTTGGTCCATTTTTTTTAACTTTGAGTAGAATATGATGATTTTTATTAATCATCCACATAAAGATGGAGGATGAGGAGAAAGAAAATCAGCTACCTACGGAAGATGAATCTGACATTCTGCTACATGATCATCGCATTGATGAGATGATGATGTAAAATATATTTTTATTTGATTTTACATGAATATAGGAGCACGATCTAGACATAAAAATTTAAATTATGGGTATCAAACTCTAGGATTCATGCTTCATATTCATGTAAAAATTTTCTCATAAATTTTTGATCTATTTTTTAAAAATTAAAATAATAATTTATTAATTTTCAAAATTAATTATAGTTCTGGAAATTAAATTAAAGATTTATTAATTTTTAAAAAATAAAAGAAAAAAAAAAGGTTTGGGCCCACCACACCGGCCGACCCGAGCCGTCCGGCGAATGGGGCAGCAGCCACTGCTGCTGCCATGCCGGCGGCAGGCCGGAGCCGCGACCACCGTAGCCAGCGACGGCCCCAAATCCGGCGATGGGCTGCGGTGGCATCGCCGCACGCATGGCTTCCGCCGCGGCGGTGGGGTGGGGGGGGGGTGCCCGGTCCGCAGCCCTTCCCCTTGGCCTCTCCGGTGACTGAGACAGCAAGGGGCGGCCGTTCGGCCTCCCGTCCGGCGCACGGGGAGGCGGTCCAGCGCAAGGGAGGCGGCGGCCATGGAGGTCTTATAAGAAAAAAAAAAATTGATGATCGGGAGATTGGGGAAGAAGGGGGTTTGCTTATTGGGTTTCGGATCCTAATGGATCCTGATCCGAACCCGATCAGAACCCAACCCGATTAATTAAAAGAGATTTTGCCCTCGTAAAGTTTAAATTTTGAAAACACCTTCAGAATAGTTTTGGAGTGTTCTTTAGGATAATTTTGCATTTTAGTCCCTAAAAAATAATAAATTATATTATAGTCCCTTCCAATTTTTTTAATAATTTTTAAAGCTGCTATTTTATAGAAAAGATCCTATATTTCTATTATTTATAGTTAAATTTTTTATTATTAAAATTTGCTCATTTTACATTCGATTTGAGCGATTTTTGAACCGTTGGACTCATGATAATTTGAGAAACATTATGATTAAGTTTCTTATATAAAATAAAATATTTAAATAATTAAATTATTTAATTAATAATTTTGCTCGCTATTACACTATTCAAGTTTGTTTTCGCATAGCCCCAAAAGGTCCCTAGCACTCTATGGATCTTGGGTAGCTGAGTCATTGAGGGTTGATGGTCTTATCTCTTTATAGTTCTAAAATTATATAAAAGTATATCTATTATAGTAAACCCAAAGATGACTGTAATTTGATATAAAATTAATAGTAAAAAGTTAACTAACTTAAATTGCATAAAGACGGAGAGTTCTACACACAAAGATGGGAATAACCTCGAATTTTTATAATCATAGTTAGTTAAATCAATGAAAATACAACTAATATGATGAGTTATAATTTAAATATAAATTATATCGACATGGCATAGTTATTGTTCTTGCTTACATATTTTATATTATTATTGGTTATGATTTATGTGATGCATATTTTAGCATTGTTTATTATGTTTAAAGTTATGATTAAATTAGTTGCAACACTTATTATATGCTATGATTCTTGCCCAAAGGTATTTTATAGTTGTATAATAAGTGTTATTAGTAGAATTATATTATGAAATTTGTATCATGATAGTAATTGTAAGTATATTTTATTATTTACAGCCATGACACCTGCTTCACTCTCGTCGCATCTATCTAACATTCCCACATTGAATGGATCAAATTATTCTGATTGGAATGAGCAGCTTCTCATTGTCTTAGGATGCCTAGATTTAGATTTGGCTCTTCGAAAATCTCAGTCAGATCCACTTACCTCCACTAGTTCTTCTGATCATAAGAAATTATGCAAAAAAATTAGAGCGTTCTAATAGATTGTCTCTCATGATTATTAAAAATTTCATAGTGAGAGACATTAGAGGATCTATTCTGAATAACGAATTGGCCTCTGAATATCTTTCCTCTATAGAATAATAATTTATCAGATCAAGTAAAGCCTTAGTCGGTATCCTAATGATCAAATTAACCTCTATGAAATATGATGAATTTTTTAGAGTGCGAAAGCACATCATGAAAATGCGTGATATAGTTGAAAAATTAAATGATTTGGGTATGACAGTATCTGAAAAATTTCTTGTCCAGTTTGTTCTCAATTCTCTTCCATCTCAATTTATCTAATTTAAAATTTACTATAACACACATAAGGAATCATGGACAGTGAATGAACTCATCTTTCAGTGTGTGCAAAAGTAAGAAAGATTGAAATAGGAAGGGATCCCAGCTGTTCATATAGTTTTACTGGAGCATCCTAAGAAAAAGAATATGAAGAAAGTAAATAAAGGATCCATCAATCCACCAACAAAAGTTTCTCATAAATTAAAATATTTCTTCTGCAAGGAGGGACATATCAAGAAAGATTATGAGAAAAGAAGAAAATGGTTCGAAAAGAAGGGTATTCCCTTATCACTTATTTGTTTCGAAATCAATTTCATTAATGTTCCTTTTAATACTTGGTGGATTGATTCGGATGCTGCAATTTATGTTTCTAATTCAATGTAGGAATTTCTTTCAAACCGAAAATCAAATGATAGAAAGCGATGGATCTTTATGGAGAACCGGATGAAGTCTAAGGTCATTACAGTCGAAACCTACAGACTTATTACGGACATCAAATTTCAATTAGATCTACATGATGTTTTTTTATGTTTCTTCAGTATCTAAAAATTTAATTTCTTTATCAAAATTTAATTTAGAAGGTTTTTCATTCACTTTTATAAATTTAAGTTTTAAATTAATAAAAAAATTTATTTTTGTTGGTACTAGAATATTGTGTAATGATTTATATAAATTAAATTTGGATTCTTCTTTTGAACAATCTTTGCTTGTTTTAAATGTTAATGTCGGAATAAAATATGGTATTATAAATAAGAGTTCTTCAATGCTGTAGCATAGGCGATTATGTCATATATCAAAAGAAAGGATGACTAGATTGGTTAAAAAAGGCATTTTACCAAATCTAGATCTTAGTGATTTTAGTATGTGCATCAATTGCATTAAAAAAATAAATTAAAAATCATAAAAAGTATGCCACTAGAAGTCAAGGACTCTTAGAATTGATACATACCGATATTTATAGCTATTTTACATCTTGTTTTGGAGGACAAAAGTATTTTATTATCTTTATTGATAATTTTTTACGTTGTGGTTATGCTTTTTTATTGCATAAAAAGTCTGAAGCTTTGGAAGCCTTTAAGGTGTACAAAACTGAAGTAGAAAATCAGTTGAACAAAAAAATAAAGATTGTAAGATTTAATAGGAATGGTGAATACTACGATAGATATGATGAATCTGGTCGTAATCCTGGATCTTTTACCAAATTTCTTGAATAGCATGACATTATAGCATAGTATACTATGCCAGAAAATTTCAACAAAATGGTGTGGCTGAAAGGCGTAATCGCACATTGATGGATATGGTGAGGAGTATGGTTAGTAAATCTTCATTATCTTTGAATTTATGGGGAGAAGTCTTAAAAACTGTCATATATATCCTAAACTGGGTTCCTAGTAAGATCGTTTCTAAAACTCCTTTTGAGTTATGGATGGATAGAAAATCAAATTTAGGATATTTATATGTTTGGGGTTGTCTAGCAGAGGCTCGATTATATAACCCACAAGAAAAGAAATTGGATCCAAGAACTGTTAGTTGTTACTTCATAGGGTATCCAGAATAGTCAAAGGGTTTTAGATTTTATTGTCCATCACACATCACTAGAATTATTGAAACTGAAAATACTAAGTTTATTGAGGATGGTGAAAACAGTGAGAGTGGTATACCGCATAATACGATATTACAGAAAATAAAAGAATATCTTTTTATTACAATAACACCTAGAGATATTCTACTTGAGCCTACTCAACCTAAAATTATGGAATATTAACAAGTGATTGATACCCCACTTTCTAAACAGATTATCAATGAACTTAATCCAATTGAAAATAATCATAATAATGATACTAAATCTGAAATATTATGGAGATCTACTAGAATTAGAAGATCGACTATTTTAGATAATTATATTATATACTTACAAGAATGTGATTGTGATATTGGAATAAAGAATAATCTAATTTTATTTAAGGATGTCATAAAAAGTGATGATTCTAAACTTTGGTTAGATGCCATGAAAGATGAGATGGAATTCATGAATAAGAATCAAGTCTGAGAACTTATCAAATTACCTGAAGGATTTAAGCCTATAGGTTGTAAATGAATTTTTAAGATCAAACGAAATTCCAAAGGTAATATCGAGAGATATAAAGCTAGACTTGTACCAAAAAGATTCATTCAAAAAAAGGCATTGATTATCATGAAATATTTTCTCCTATTTTTGAAAAAGATTTATTTAGAAATATTATAGCATTAGTAGTTTATTTTGATTTAGAGCTACATCAAATGGATGTCAAGACCGCATTCTTGAATGAGAATTTAAAGAAAGAGGTGTATATGAAACAGCCTGAAGGATTTTTAGTGTAAGAAAATAAAAGACTGGTATGTAAATTAAAAAAAAATATATATGGTCTTAAACAAGCTTCCAGGCAATGGTATTTAAAGTTTAATTATACCATTGTTTCCTTCGAATTAAAAGAAAATATTGCTGATCAATGTATATATCTGAAGGTGAACGAAAGTAAATTTATATTTTCGATACTATATGTAAGATGATATCTTACTAACTAGCAATGATTTAGGTCTCTTGTATGAAACTAAAAGTTTTCTTTCCAAAAATTTTGACATGAAAGATATGAAAGACGCTTCTTATGTTCTTGGTGTAGAAATCCGTCATGATAGAAATAAGAGGTTACTTGATTTATCTCAGAGGAATTATATTACTAGGATCCTAGAAAGATTTAGAATGTCAAGTTGCTCATTAAGTGAAGTACCAATCATTAAAGATGATAAATTCAGTAAATTTCAGTATCCCAGGAACGAAATTGAGAGAAATCAGATGAAGTATATACCCTATGCATATGTAGTGGATAGTCTGATGTATGCTCAAGTATGTACTCGTCCTGATATCAATTTTGCTTTAAAAATACTTGAAAGATATCAGAGTGATCTAGGTATGGACCACTGAAAAGCTACCAAGAAGATGATGCGATATCTTCAAGAAACTAAAGACTATATGCTTACTTATAGGATGACTGATCAGTTGGAGATGATCGATTATTCAGATGCAGATTATGTTGGTTGCATCGATAGTAGAAAATCCACATCTAATTTCATCTTCCTGTTAGCTGATGGAGCAATCTCATGGAGGAGTGCAAAACAACGCATTATTGCTTGCTCTACTATGAAAGCTGAATATATAAGCTGCTATGAGGCTTCCTCATATGCTCTATGATTAAGAAAATTCATCTCAAGATTCGGAGTTATGGATTCTATTTTCAAGCCGCTGAAAATTTATTATGATAATTCTGCTGCAGTTTTTCTTCTAATAGTAGCAAGATAACCAATGCAAACAAGCACATTGATGTTAAGTATTTTATTGTAAATGAGAGAATTAGTAGTTATCATATGTCTATTAATTATATTGGTACTACTTGTATGATAGTTGACCCTTTGACGGAAAGTTTAGTGTCCAAAATTTTCAAAGAGCATGTAAAAGTTATGGGCATTTATCATTGGGATATTTAATCTGTAATAGATATTTATTTTGAGATCTCTTAATGGCTTGATGACTACTATTATTTCTATTTAATTATTGTTCGTATATATTATGGTTGACTTTTGTCAAAATTAAAGTAAACGGAAGTATCATTTATATGATATAACAGTAGGATCATTATCATAGGCATTATGATTTTTGATAGCCTATGTATTACAGCATATAAGACTGGATTAAGTGAGAATTATTGATATCATGATACATGGAAGGGACTATGTCAATTGAGATGTATAACCGCTATGATTTGCATCAATAGTTTTTACTTAATCAAAGTATAAAGGATCTTTCAAAGAATAGATAATTGAATAATTTTTTTTTTGAGTGCACACTCATCGAATCAATTTTAAAATTTTGATTTAGAATTATTATTTTAAAAATTAAAAAATATATATAGATAATTAAAATATTTTGACAAAATCATAGAGTTAATTTTGAGTGATAATATAGGCCAAGTGGAAGAATGTTGGATTTAACTCCTTAATATGGCCTAATTATCACTTAGTTAGGTTTAACCCATTAGGTCAAGTCATGAATCAATTATGGTGAGCCCAATTAATTAAAGAATTCTATTCCTGATAAGACTTAGACTGGAATCCCTACTCTAATCAGGATTAAGTCTTCTAATAGGATAAGACAAGTGCAGGTATAAATAGAGGTAGCCTGGTTTCTTTTCTCCAACTCTTAGTAAGGCATGATGATTTCCATCAATCATCCGCATAAAGGTAGAGGGTGGAGAGAGAGAAGATCAGCTACCTACAAAAGATAGATCCGACGCTCTGCGGGCTACGTGATCATCGCGATGATGAGACGATAGTGCAAGGTATGCTTTTATTTGATTTTACATGAATATAGGAGCACGATCCAGGCATAAAAGTTTAAATTATCTAACATGGTATGGATAGTTGAAAGTGCTCGATAGAGACTTATGCTTAAACTAGTGGATAATTTGGCATTAACTCAGCTCATAAATACAAAGATCTTTTTGCTCAAGAACAAACAAATGGGGTTTCTTGTAAAGTGAATTGAAAATTGTTTATCTAAAGAAAAAAAAGAATTTGGTGTCAAGGAGTTAAGGCATGTGAACATTTCCCTTCTTGTTAAATTGGGCTGGAGAATCCTTTCAAATGACCCGGGCTTATAGAGAAGATAGATACAATTTGCATATCATAAGAAGGTTAGACTTTTGATTGTGTTGGAAGGCTATTAGAAGATGCTCCTGAAAGGACCGGCCGTGGGATAACCGAGCACATCTTGATCTACACGGTATATAAGCACAGCGGAAAAACCAAATCATTTTGTAGAGGAAAGATTTTGAACAAACGTAGAATGCAAAAGATGGAGATAATAGAACAATAAAATAAGAGAAAAAGAAAGCATATCAAATTTACGTGGTTTGGCCTCTTAACTGGCCTATGTCCACAGGCAAGACCTTCTTGATATTTTTTCTATTATTCCATGATACAAAAGAGTACAAGATTGTAGGAGAAAAACAATACCAAGGCTCTCTTTTACAAAAAAAAAAATTTCTACTTCAATTTTCTCTCAAGAGGCCTCCAACTCTCTACAACTCTCTTTGGACCTTCTTTGGACTCTTCTTGTTCTTTGGATGCACACAAGATGGATACACAAATTTGTCCCATCTCAGGTCCTTTTAAAGGTCGTAAATTAAGTCCAATTTGAGTTAGAAATAGAGTTCTGACTGTGTTTAAAAGTCTTCTTAGAACTTAGCCGTTAGATCAACTCGTAAAACAATCTCCCACTGCTAGATGGTGCTCTCGAAGCAATTTGGTCCATAGAAAACCACGTAGATCATGAGAAACGGGCGGAAAACGCTCCATGGTCCACGATGGACCATGAGAAATGTTGGAGAAATAAGTTTCCAGTCCAAGCCCCCTTTAAACGACGTCGATTTACTCCTTGCCCGTGGACCGCGTGGGAAAATTGGGTGGGCCGCGCCAAAGCCCACTGCTTGGACCTGGGCTGAAGGAAAAACATTATTTTCCGCCGTAGGATCGTGTAGATTTGATCAGATCTAAGAAAATTTTTTAAAAAAATTTTTAAATGATCCAATCAGATCTAAGAATTTTTAGATCTAATCATAGTGATCTGATATTAAAAATTAAAATTAAATTAAATTAAATTTAAAGTATCTGATTGGGTAATCTAATTATCCTGCAATGATCCTGTTGATTTTTGAGGTTCTGGAAGGAGCTATGCACGCACCTGACCTCTACCGGTATCCACTTGGGTATGATCTAAATGTCTTCTTCTCACAATCTTTTTCTTCAAAAATCAGATCTAGATCTGATCTGAAGAATCTTCAAAACTATTTCTGAAGGCAACCCGTCCGTCACATGAACACCATCGCATAGATCCTGAATATTATGCCAAAAAATTTATACCTTCTTCTTAGATTTATGTCTAACTTTTTAGGCTTGTAGAAGAGAAAAAGTGAGAGGATAAAGAGGGTATGGGATATCAGGGATGACAAACTTTGGGTGTGAAAAATTATTTTTTGTATTGCATGCACTTTGACGTGAGAAAGGCTTTTATGTCCAATGCCTACTTAGAGTCCTTTTTGATCAAAATAACTCATTTATTTTATTATTAGGACGCTAGGACTTATTCTTCATGAAAAACCACCAGATCTCATCTATTTTTTTCATCAAAAATAATTCAAAAAGATATCAGCATGAGTAGATAAGGAAGAGTCCACTGCGCCTAGGACTCTTCCTTCAAGAGTTTGATCCAAATCAAACTCTATCTTAACTTAGTCTAGACACCTCCAAAAATTATAAAATTTGATATACCCAATGCATAACTCATGCTCTATCATATATTTAAAAATTAAATTTAAATAATTTTTTAAAAAAATTTTAGAAGCATTTGATCAGGTGATCCTTAATTCTCTCAAATAGGTCAATTTTTGACCCTAATCCAATTTGACTATGAATGGATTTAATTTCTATAATTAATTTGATCTAGACTTATTCCAGTCAGATGAAAAATAAATTTCACTCAAAATACAAAAATGAGTCAAATCAAATTTGACTCGATTGTGATGAATTAGAAAGATTTCAAAAGAAGAAAGTCAGGCTCAATCATGTGCTAGCACGATTACCTTGAACCTGATTGGATCTAATCCAAATCAATCAAATTGGCTTAGCTCAATTGATGACATCCAGACCTAAATCCTTATTTGTATGATCCAGTTAGATTCAATTTTGTATAGTAATGAGATATATTATGATCTCTATCATCGACATCATCGAAATACCTTTCAATGGATTAGAACTTTTCTGATTTATATAATTAGAATGATTAATCATTAAAATCATCCTAATTGCTCCCAAAATCCATCAGTGACACCTAGCAGTATATGGTGACAATCCATCAGAATTAAAAGCGAACCTCTCGATATAGTTACCTGTGTAATTGGGTTCTTCTATCTTGAGCCCTAACAAGATTAGGGTTAACGTGAACTCATCAAACCCAATATCCATCATATGAATTAATCATTTGATTCGAGTCCAATGTGAAATCTTAATATAAACTCTTTCTATCATCTTCACTTTGCCATGGCCATGGACTTATGAACTCAATCTCATGATTATCATAGGGCTACTCATCTACCAAGGTAGATAGATCTCTTATTGGTGCAATCCAATTTCTACAATAAATATGCTATAGCCAACATATACCTCAGAATTCCAAATGGCTAAGAGATCGAGTTATGGTGTAGTTAAACTATAACACCCTCAAGGTAAACTGTTGATGCACCTTAGATCAAAGAATCAGACACACCACTATAGCATCGAGTCAGTCATCGACGAGAAGGTAGACTTTCTTATGACTACTCAAGGTGGTCATGCTCAGTGCCTTCATTCTCTAATGAGTATCTGTACTCTCGCTCTGATGTCTCCACACTATAGACTCAAGACACGTCTATTCTAAGAAAGTGATTGTACACCAACTTTTTGGATCGATTACCATCCTCATGATGATCTTACGATCGAAAGTAGTTTATGAGTTAATTATGAAAATTCATGTCTTAAATTTTTAACTCTTGAAAATATGAATTATCATTATCATTAACTCAAAGGATATATCACGGATACTTTTAAATACACACTATGATAGAAGATAATCCATTTATTAATTTATAGTCAAAATTATAAAATTATCCTTAGAAGAGAATTATAAGTGACAGCCAATCTGGCTTCTAGGGCACACATCTAACATGAGCCACGCGACGTCGCACGCCTGACTGGGCAGCCCGCGCGTAGCGGGCTGGGCCGCCACGGGCCTGGCTCGCAGTAGGCTGGGTCTCTTCCCTTTTTTTTTTCATTTTCTCTTCACATAGGCTTCAATCCATCAATTCTCCCACTTGAAGACATGTGCTGAATTCTGAAGAATATCATTCCTGGAGGCCTTACCAACCTTCCACTCTTCACGTAGCTTCAAGACCTAGAGAAGCTTTGCTCTAATTAAACTTCTCTCAAGTCACAGGTTTTATTAACACATCTACTGGATTTGTATTAGTATGAACCTTTGTTAGTGAGATTAGACCATCATCTATCATATCTCTCATAAAGTGATAGCGAATATCGATATGCTTCATCCGAGAGTGAAACGTCAAATTTTTCATCAAGTATAATGCGTTTTGATTATCATAATTTATCTTGATCATATCTTGCTTCACCTTGAATTCTCCAAGAAGTCTCTTGAGCCAGATAGCTTCTTTACATGCATGTGCCACCCAATGTACTCTACTTTTTTTGCTGATAATGCCACCACTGACTGAAGCTTGGATTCCTAATTAATAGCACGGCCATCCATGGAGAATACATAGCCTGTGGTAGATCTTTTCTTATCCCGATCTCCTGCAAAATCAGAATCTATATATCCAATGCACTCCAAACCTGCAGAACCATAACAAAGTGAGTAATCAGTAGTCCCTCTTAGATACCGGAGGATCCACTTTACTGCTATCCAATGGTTGCTATCAAGATTTGCCATATATCAGCTCATAACTCACACTGCTTGTACAATGTCCGATCTTATGCATACCATGGCAAATATAATGATCCCTACTACTGATAAATATGGTACTGAGCCATGTCAGCCTTTTCTACTTTCGTGATAGATGATTGCTCAACTGACAGTTTTAATTGAATAGAAAATGGGATAGTCACCGGCTTTGCGTTTTGCATATTGAAGCACCGCAGAACCTTCTCCATATATCCTTTTTATGAAAGCCAGATCTTCCTATCCTTTCTCTCTCATAGCATTTTCATCTCGAGTATTTGATTTACGACTCCTAAGTCCTTCATTTTCAACTCTTCAGCCAACTGAGTTTTTAGATTTGATATCCGACTCTTGCTATTCCTTGCAACCGTCATATCGTCAACATACAATAGCAAGATACAGAAGCTTCCGTTATTATAACCGCAGAAATATGCACAATGATCTGCCTCTAGTTGATCAAATCTCAAATTCACAATGAAGAAATCAAATTGCTTGTACCAACATCTTAGCACCTGTTTGAGATCGTATAATGACTTATTCAGCCGACAAACCAACTGCTTCTTGCCTTTTTTGATAAAACCTTCAGGGCCCATTCTTTTGCGGATAAAATATTTACCTAAAAAACTATATTTTTTAGATAAATTTTTTTAGATAATATTTAGATAAAAAAATAATTTACCTATGTTCTTTTATGCATGGGTAAGTTGCTCTGAAATCTATTATCCATGTTCTTTTACATTACTACTTTTCTAGGTAAGTTGTTAAAATTTATTCATATTTTTCATAATATCCTTATGCTTTTTAGATTTCAAAAAAATAGATGGCTGAATTATTGAGCATTAAATGATGAAAATATTAAGAAATGAGGATGTGATGTTTTAGGTATAAAATTAAATATCTACTATATTGGCTCATGAGAAAATGATTTAGCCACCTCCTAGGTGGGTAAAACTTTTCTCTATTTCATGGGTAAATGCTATCCATGAAAAAGTAATTTTTTTACTTTGAAAAATATGAGAACATGGGTAAATTGATCAATGAAAAAGTTGATCAACTTTTTAATTATATTTATCCATAAAAGAATAGGCCCTAAGGTTGCACCATATAAATCTCCTCTTCCAAGTCACCATGCAAGAATGCCGCCTTTACATTCATTTGTTCAAGCTCCAGATTCATGATCGCCATGATTGCCAGAATAATCCGAATAGTAGTCAGATGAACCACAGATGAGAAGATCTCATCAAAGCCAATTCTTGGCTTCTGAGCATAATCCTTCACCACCAAGCGTGTTTTGAATCTCTCCATATTTTGATCTATATCTTTCTTCACAATATAGACCCATCGATATCTGATCGAACTTCTCCCCTTCAGTAGAACTACAAGCTTCCAAGTGTTATTCTTCCAAAGTAACTCCATCTCCTTCTCCATAGCATAATGCCACTTTCCAGCATCGGTGGACTCACAAGCCTTCCTATATAAAGTTGGCTCATCCTCCTCCGCTAAAGCAGCATAAGCACAAACATGGTTAGCAGAAGGAATGAAAGAAGTGACATAGTTATCATACCTCGTGGAAGTTTTAATGACCCTCCTAAGCTGCTCGGACTTTGTTGGCAGCTCTTCTAGTGAGATAGTATCCTCAAGTAATTGCGGAGATGGTGCACCTGGTTTATCATCAACTATCTCGTCATTTACTTATGCTTGCTCCTCATTGCGTGCATCAAAAAACTCAATTAGAGTAATGGCATCATCATCTTGGTTTTTTTTTTTTTATGTCTTGGAAAGATTCTTCATTGAATATAACATCTCGACTAATAATAATCTTGTAGATAGTAGGATCCCACAATCGATACCCCTTTACTCCTATAGCATAGCCAAGAAAGATGCATCTCCGAGAGTTCTTGTCCAATTTTGTCTTCTTTTCTTTTGATACCTTTGCATATGCATCACATCCAAAGACACCGAGATGGAAATAATTTACGGATTTGCCACTCCAAAGTTCTTTTGGAATATCCAATCCAAGTGATTTTGTTAGCGCTCGATTGATCAAATAACAAGTCGTGCTTGCAGCTTCTACCCAAAATCTCTTATTCAGTTTTATGGTACTTAGCATACTTCGTACCCTCTTCATGAGTGTTCTATTAAACATCTCGACCATGCCATTTTGTTGTGGTGTTCCAGAAACTGTGAGGTGTCGTTGAATTCCATGTTTGCCATAAAACTCTTCAAATTCTTTAGAGCAATATTTTCCTTTATTATTTGAACATAGGCACTTGATTTTCAAATCTTTTTCATTCTCCACTAGAGCCTTGAATTTCTTGAAGGTCTCAAAAATATCGAACTTCTACTTTAGAATATATATCCAAGCCTTTTGAGAATAGTCATTAATGAAGTAGATGAAGTAGGAATACCCGCCTAGTGACCTATCAGGCGACTTTCGAGTATCTGAGTGGATAAGCTCAAGAAATTTCTTACTTCGATGCTATGATAAAGAGAAAGAGAGTCTTCTTTGTTTACCATAGATGTAATCTTCACAAAATTTCAGCGATACTGACTTGTATCCTGGAAGAAGCTCCTTATTTGATAGTATCTATAGCCTGCACTCGCTCATATGTCCCAAACGACGATGCCAAACCATCGGAGATACCATTTTTGCACTTACTTCTGCTGCTTCTCCTACCTAAGTCTTGCCTATCAATTTATAAAGACCATCTATCTACTTTTTCTTAATCACCACCAAACATCCTTGGCACACCTTCAGTTGATCTTTTTCTCTGATAAACTTTAAACCTTGCTTGTAGAATTTTTCAAGTGATAATAGACTCTTGCGAAGTGCAAGAATATGGCGTACATTAGAAACCATCTAGACTATACCATCAAATATCTTGATCCGAACATCTTCCACTCCAATCACAGGACGTGTTGTATTGTTATTCAGATAGATAACTCCACCATCCCATGATTTGTATGTATGAAACCACTCTCTAAAAGGAGTCATGTGAAAAGATGCCCTTGAATCTAAGATTCAATGATATACAAGCTCGGATCTCTCTATTGCCGTCAATGCATCTCCGTCTTCCGAAGTGGCCGAACCAGCTTTACTTTCTATAATATTACTTTAGAAGTTTTCTGATTCAGATTTTATGTCGACTTTTCTAGCCTGGCAATTTTTCTCACGTGTCTTGATTTTTTCGCAATTCCAGCACTTTATCTTTTTTTTGTCCTTGAATTTAGATCTCGTCTTTCCTCGATCACCATGTTTTCTCTCGAAAGGCCTTCCCCGTGCTACCATAGCTTCCTCTGAAGAGCTTCCTTGGTTAGATTTCTGCCTCATCTTTTCTATTAGCAATGATGCAACAACTAATTTCATCTTGAGGGTTTCAACGTGACTCAAGTTCATGATGAGATTATCCCAAGATTTTGACATAAAATAAAGTAGAATGCTAACATTTTCTTCATCTTCAATTCTCACATCTAGGGCCGCAAGCTTGCTCATAATAGAATTGAATATACTCAAGTGCTCTTAAACTGGTGCCCCGTTCTTCATCTTTAGATTGTATAATTATCATCTTAAATAGATTTTATTCATCAAAAATTTTTCTTCATAGAGGTTCTTCAATTTTTTCCAAACCTCTTTTACAGTAGTCTCGATCTCGATATTGAATAACACCAAATCATCTAACGCCAAGTAGAGGTTCGTCATTGCTAGCTTATCTTTTTCCTCATATTGCCCATCCGTCATCCCTTGTGGTTTGCATTTTTTTTTTGTAAAGCAGCTTCACAACCATCTTTAATTAATATTGTCTGTATCTTCATCTTCTAAAGTGCAAAGTTTGATCCATCAAACTTCGGTATCTCATACTTAGTTGTTGTCACCTTGCCCGCCATTATTTCAAATCAGACAAGCTATAAAAAGAATCTTCTTGCTCTGATACCAAACTAAAAGGATCAGCCATGGGATAACCGAGCACACCTTGATCCACACGGCACATAAGCACAACAAAAAAATCAGATCATTTTGTAGAAAAAAGATTTTGAACAAATATAAATGCAAAAGATAAAGATGATTGAATAATAAAATAAGAGAAAAAGAAAGTACACCAGATTTACGTAGTTCGGCCTCTCAACTGGCCTACGTTTACGGGCAAGACCTCCTTGATATTCCTTCTATTATTTGACGACACAAAAGAGTATAAGATTGTAGGAGAAAAATAATATCCAAGGCTCTCTTTTACAAGAAAAAATTCTACTTTAATTTTCTTCCAAGAGGCCTTATAACTCTCTACAACTTTCTTTGGATCCTCTCTGGACTTTCCTTGCTCTCTGGATGCACACAGGATGGATACACAAATTTGTCATGTCTCAGGTCCTTTTAAAGGCCGCAAACTGAGTCCAATTTGAGTTAGAAACGAAGTTCTGACTTCGTTTAGGAGTCTGCTTGGAACTTGGCCATCGGATCAACCCATAAAACAATCCCTCGCTGCTAGATGGCGCTTATGAAGCAATTTGGTCCATAGAAAATCATGTAGACAGCGGAAAATGGGCGGGAAATGCTCCATGGTTTATGGTGGATCATGAGAAATGCTGGGGAAACGAGTCTCGGTCCAGGCCCCTTTAAACGGCCTCCGGTCCACGCCTTGCGCGTGGACCGTGTGGGAAAATTGGACAAGCCGCACCACAGCCCGCCGCCTGGCCTGGGCCATGCAGCGTGCACGCCCGCGTGTTGGATCAGCATGCAGCGGGTTGGGCCACCGCGGGCCTGGCTCGCTGTGGGCTAGGTCTCTTCTTTTTTTTTTTTTTTGTTTTCTCTTCACATGGGCTTCAATTCACCATTGGTGCTCTTGCGACTTTTTTGGAATAGAACTAAATTTCAGATTGAAAATGGTTAAGATATTCTTTTTTTGAAAAGATAGTTGGATTTGTGATGCATCACTACAAAACTATCTTCTCATTATGGTACAAACACAACTATAGGAAAAAATGACATGGTTGTAGATATCATCAACTTAAGAACGTAGAACTGGAGGATCGGGTTGCTAGTCTGTTTCGCATTTGAGATGCAAATACAATTTTGCCAACTTTTCTCTTCATTAGCTTATATAGAATTTGGATGATAATCAATTAATTGGTGTGGAAAATGAATAGCAAAGGAGTCTTCTCCACCGCTTTATCAAGCCTTAAATACCAAGGGAATCAAATGCAGTTTTGCTCCATCTCTCTCTCAAAATTAAATATTTTCTATAGCTGATTAGGTAAAAGAAAATACTAAAATTTTTCTATCACCATATATCCTCTTTTGAAAACTCTTTGCCTTAATTACAGACAAAAATACTTTCTCCAAATCTATTCAACCTGTTATTTTCTTATGCTACTTGCAGCTATATATGGTCTAGATTTGTTGGAAAGAAAGAAATACAAAAAAAATTTGTTTATTAAGAAATCCTCATTGATCTCTATAGATTTAGTTTGCTTGCAATGTTTTCATGATTGGTCAGCTCTTTGTAATCCTAATCAGATCACTGCCGAGTGCTGTCCTAAGTAAGATGATTAATTACCTGCATACTTTATGAGCTGGATGTTCTTCTTGCTGCAGCCATGGTTCTTCTTTCCACTCTGTTTCAGAAGCACCATTATTTTCCCTCTAGTTGTAAACCCTTTTTTTCTAGTTTGCTTATTTCTTCTATGCTGTAAATATTTACACTTTCTGCTAATAAAGACCTGATGGCATTTTTCCCACCTCCCTTTTAATCAGGGCAAAAAAAAATGGTTTTAGCCTTATTTCATAGCTCCGGGCCCTAAGCCCTCATCTCATAACCGAGTAAATAACTCAATTCGAATGTAACCTAGTTTCTTTTTTTTTTTTCCTTTTTTTTGATGAATAGGGAAGCTAAAAAGCCACCAGACTTTTATTAAAGTGTGAACATGCACGGAGTGGTATCGACAGGGAGCAGAGAGTTTGGAAGTGTGAGAGGCTACAGGATTTCAACTTCTGAGCTAGAATAGCCAGCAACTCTTTTAGAGACGCTCTAAATTCCAGGCATAGCACTAGTTCGCATACAGAACCAGGATAGATTTTTTTTATGAATGTAGGTACGAATGACAATCTGACATGCCGTATTATCCTTTCCAAAAATTTAAAAAAAAAAAAAAAAAGGACAACCTAACATGCCATGATATGATTGAGTTTAGTTTATGCCTGAGCTAAACTACAAAAGAACATCATGGACATGCGAAAGAGGACTTTCGCATGAGCTCTGAAATTGGCAAATTTCCTTTATATATACATACATGGTCCCAACCTGACATGTCATGCCACTTGCTTGCACCTAACGGGAGCTTCACATAAACACCAATTAAGTACACACTGCATGGTCTACGACGGAAACATGCTTCGAGTTGTACACATCCTTTTCAACCCTTCGAGGACTTCAGAAACCCTTTTCCCACCCAATGTTTATCCCAAAGCCCACCCATCGGCTGTACCAACGCAATGTGCGTCGCAGCTTAAGATTTTATCCAAAAAAAAAAATTAGTAAAAGATATTACTTAGATTCTTCGATTCTATATAAACATCCAAGATCTATGACTAAATTTATGCACATACAAATTCTTTACGTAGTTCACTTATTTAAGTTCCGATATCCTTATCAGATTAAATTCATTCAAATTCGATTATAAATATCATAAATCTAATCATAAATAACATAATTAGCTCATCATCAGCCCTCATAAGCCCGTGCAATAATGTCCCTTGGTTTGTATGGTATGTGTTGGATCCACTCTAACATCATTTATCACAACTCAAAATTTTCATCAAAAAAATTAGTCGAAAGATATTATTTGGATTCCTTCGTGTTATATAAGCTTCCAAGATAAAACTGATATACGGTTGATGTAGGGTTAAATGCATATGCTCGCATGGATCTTTGCAACGTGAGCAGTGAAACAGGTAGTTGTTTGGCATCATATCACCAGCCATGCGCTTTATCTGCGGTAAACAGCTGGGGAAAAAGTTCACCACCTTACCGACAGTGTCATGGCCCTCCTCACATGACATGAACTCTTGTTTCTTGAGAGCCCCTTCGTAAGGTGGACCGTCCAAGGGGTGAGTGATTGGAACTCTCCCGGACTGAGACTTGTCCTGTGTAACTTAGACTTTCTGGATGGCATATCACTCATTTAAGCCATTAATTACGGGATGGTCCAATGATTAGAAAAGCTTAAAAAGATTTATCCGACGCCACTCCGGTCGACAAGCGTCAAATAGTTATAATAAACCTTCCAAGCTTGGTTGGACGCGAATCGTAGTGGGATGAGTAAAGTTCATATTCTCCTTGAGTGCAATTAGTAAAATATAGTTTTATATGCCTACTCTTTTAACCCACTCTCTTGCACCTGCTAATGCCTAACAGCTAGTCTTCTACTTTAGCAACCTAATAGCTCAATTTTGACACAAAATGAGTACCTTTAGTGGCCCTTGAGAGGAGAACTTATAGGCTCTCAAAATTGTCCCTCGAGAAGAAATAATATAAAAAGGAGAGAAGCAGTTCACAAGAAGATAATTTATAATATTTGAAAAGAAATATTTGTGTTTGTAGGCATGTCTACATCTTTACATAGAGCCGTCACAATTGTTCCGATGCTTTCTTATAGGCCAATCAACTCAACAACAAAAGGAATCTACGGACTTTTTTATTTTAAATGTCTAACCAATTAATGAACTTCTAATTATAACAAATCAAGCATGAGACCCCAAGCTTTTCTTTTTTTTTTTTTTTTTTTTTTAATTTTTTGATGGTAAAGGGGGCTGTGAACCATCCACCCAAATTTTTATTGCAAACAGTAAAATATTATTTACAGACGAGGAGAATGGTACATGAAGTAAAGAGTAACGCCTAACTAGGTGCTCTGTTTCTTAGCACAGCCTGAACCAGAACAAAAGAACATGCAAACAACAAAAAAAGAAGACAACCAATGCATATTCCCAGAGGTATATATCTGTCAGCAGCTGTTACAAATGTAAGATAACACAAGTTGGAGACTTGGGTATATCTTAGAGCTCCTAATTTTAGTGGCATCTTTTCTTCTTGGTAATCTCATTCAAGATATTTCTGGATGCAAACAAATGTTCTCTAACTCCAAAGCTTAGAAAATTTAGATTGATATGATGAGACAGTGAATCTAATTTTACATGACACATATGCTTGTGAAGTTTATTTCCTTCTTCTTTTAAATGCTTAATTCATCCAAACAGGTAAGACATTTACCTTTTAGGTTACTGTCTAGTGGAGATTTTCTTGGTCAGGTGACCGTAGCAAAATTAACTTTGCTCCACAATACATTATTGCATCACATGAGGATCATTCTTGCATTATCATAAGAAGTCCTGCCTTTTGTGAATGTGAACTCATAAAGAGCGTTACTATTTTGAGGTGGATCTTCTAAAGTGCAACTATGGAATAACAACATCAATCCCCATATGAATTAAGGATAGGCAATGGTATATTATATAATCCTTTTAGAGCTTCAAAGAGAGAGAGAGAGAGAGAGAGAGAGAGAGAGAGAGAGATTATATCATCCAAGGAAATTCTTCGTCATTAAAACATCACTGAAACCTCATCATACATCTAAGGATTGGGACTTTTGGTGAGAAATGTTTTGTCTGGTGCTTAAAGAAGTCTACAATCGCTATAAATATGAACCAGTGCTGTGAAAAAGGAAGGGTTAACTTACTCATAATTTTCATTTAAAGTAAACTTGATTCGTCCGATGCTTTTATATATAAAGCACCGACGTATTTCCTAGAGAAGGCTTATTATTTCCTAATCAACTTGCACAAAGCAAGAGAATCAAATGTGTTTTAATTATTGGATCTTAAGACCAATAAAACTTATATAAGCCAAAACATAATGATGGCAGACTAGAGTAAGCATTGAAAAAGAATCCCTTTGTGATCAAAAAGAAAGAAAGAATCCATTTATTAGCTAGTGCTAGGTATATAGAAAACCTTGTTCTTTGCTTTCTTTTAAATTTTTAATAGCGGGAGGAGCATAAGACTTGATTTTATTTATCAGCTATTCTTAAGAACATATCTGCAATTTTTACTTTAGTAGTCGGTTTAATTTTAAAGGAAGAAAATTTTTCCTGTATAAAAGTTATGCTGGTTAATCCTTTCAAAATTCTATCTTCCTTACCATCTTAAGGGCACAATAAAATAATTTTATTTTTTAATATATAAATAATTTAAAAATAATTGATCATATTTAATGTCTCGATCTCGTTCACATCATCATGTTAGAATCGACCAAATTTGATATAAAATTCAATCAACAAGATTTTAGTCCATAATATGTGCAGGCGCGTGTGTCTACATATATCGACAATCAATCCAATTTTTTGAGACAGCGTTTCTGAATAAAATTCCATTGCTTTAATTCAGAACTTAATTTAATAAAAAATATAATTTAAAAAAAAAAAAAAAAAAAAAAGGATCGGCCGAATTGGCTATCCACCTATCTATTCACGCTGCATTGGAAATGGGAACTGCATGGTAACTATGCAAAGGACAAAGAGAAGTAAATGCAAGCACGCAAGATGAGTGACTCACTCTGACTCCTCTGATCTCGAATGGCCTCCAAAACTGGTCCCCCCGTCCCTACATGGATCCCATGCGAGTACAGGAACTCTAATGCCCTTTCCTTATTTTCAAATAGTAGGATACATTTGTCCATAAAGTCATACCGGAAAGCGCAGTGCCATTTCTTTCCATAAAGAAGGGGAAAAAAAAATTCCTCTGCCGGTGGTGGTGATGGTAGAAAGAGTATCTTAGTTATTAAAGGGACTGCCCACTTTTCCCCACCCAGAATTCCACAAAAGAACACAGTGTCATACCTTTTCTTAATTTTCTATTCCCACACCCTTTTCTCTGCCACCTTTGTCCTCCCCCACCGGCGGTCTCTCCCAACCTCTGCTTTCCATAATTAAACATCACTACGTGCCACCATGCCTACCCACCCAACATCACTTCGTCCCTCTCCTTTCTCTCTTTCTCCTGTACTGGAATCAAAACAACACCCGTGAGTCCAGTTTCCCACGGAGCAATGGGGAGGACGCATGCAGCTCCCTTGTTGGTATGTGATTCAGATCTCAGGCCAATTCCCTTCCATATGGTGATGCTCTTGTGTTGAAATTCCAATTGGCTCTCATGTTTTTGATGGTTCTTTGTTTGGAATTCTTGTCGTCTGGGGGCTTTAATGACGGTTCGTAGCATTCAACTCTGTAGGATTGTAGATTTGTTGCTTGATATGGTGATGGGTGTCTGAGTTAGCTGTCGGCACATCGCTTTTTAATCTTTTTCTCTATGCTTTTCCAATGGTTGAAGTGTTCTTTGTGAATTCTGATACCGGATGACTTTGATTTCTATCTTTTGCCGATGCTTTTGTTGCCTATGGTTCTCTAATTTTGCAATTCTAAGGGTATCTGATTCTCCAGTATAAGAATTTTGTATGCTGATGCTCCGTGCTTTTTTTTAAAAAAAAAAAATCTAAAAGTAAAATAAAAACCTTTTGAAGGATAAAGTACCACAATGTAAAGAGAATTCTCATTTCCAAGTGCCATCGTTCTTGCTACGTCTCGAGCAATTTAGCATCTTGGCATTTTAGGTCGTCAATGTGATACTTTAGAGTTAAGACTACTCCTAAACTTTTAATTTTGTTCCATCATGCTTTATTTATCTGCTCCGATGCTAACCTGCTTATCTTTTCGCATCAGATTTTAATTTCCAAGTCCTTCTAGAAGATGCTTGGAGAATGGAAATACCTAGTACTTGTGTATTCAAGGGACTGATTGCTATCCTGTATGCAGTTGCTAACTAACAAGGCTTTCAAGTGCATAAACTGATCAGGTTGCTCCTTTTCTTTATTTAGTTGCATAACTTTGAATTTTCCCAGCCTTTTACATTCTGAAGTCGGATTCCAGCTACAATTATAGAATAAAACTTGGACTCGATCTGTCCTTGAATGCGCTCACCCTTGTTCTTATGTACCCTGATTTCTCTAGTTGTTCAGAGAATCCTATGATTCTAATTGTTAAACAGAGCTCCATATCACCAATGAGATCTGGCTTATTGGGTTATTCATGAAGAAGGTATTGCACTTGATTAGAGGTTATATAATTATGTTGTTTGAGTACTTTTCAACTACGTATTTTTCCCCATCTATGTTTGGTGTCTGAAACATTGCACTCCTACTTGCCCTTTTAAAGACATCACCCTGAATTATGTAGCATAGTTCCTTTGGAATATAAATATTGATGATGTTCTGATTTGCTTTGGTTATATCTCCAGTCTTTTCCTTTTTGGTTTGTCTTGGATTTCGCTTCTTTAACTTCAAGAGGAACATGCACGATCCACAATCTTCGGTTCTGGAAAATTTTATATGCTAATTAGTGAGGTCTAATAATATTAGAAAAGATAAAATTACTGTAAGGGATCTTTTGCGACTTTTTAATTACCATCATAATGCTATTGTATCTGTTGGAAAACTTTTCATCGTTATCATTGCCTATTTGAAGCAGTTTTGGAAGCATGGCTCACTGTACTGCCTCATACCGGACGGTATGGGGCGTACCATATAATACCGGTATCATACCGGTATTACCGTACCATCCCATACTGATATTACCATACCGTATTATACCGCATATCGATGCTATAGTGGAATTTTGCTGGTATGGGGTCCGGTACCGAGATGGCGAATCTTGTTTGAAAGTCTCTTTGGATATCAGAACTATTTTTGATAATCGGATGTTTCAGTGCATGCAAGGCATGCTGGTGTCCTGTCTCCCGTCGGTGTAACTAATTTCCGAAACTTCAGTTTATTTCTGCTGTATCGATTTGAAAGCTAGCCCGACTATTGAAATGTGAAAGATTGTTAAAAAATATATATACAAATGTCTGTAGTCTCATATATTTCTGATGCACAGAATTAAATCACATGATACATGTTACACCACAATCTTGCCAGATTATATAAGGCTTAATATATGCAAGATGAGTTATTTAATTACACAGGGCTTTATGCAATTAGTTAGTTACCGGTTGTAGCAAATCAAGGTTTAACATTTTGATCGATATGTATTCACATTGAAAGAACCCCTCAGTTCTTTTATGCTAAATACAACTTGACTTCCCATGACTTGAACAGAGAACACTTTGAATTGAGGATCAAACATAAAAAAGCTTTAAGATGTCAAGTTCCTTGTTGTATTTGGGCAATTATTTCTCAACCGAAACCAAAAAAAAAAAAAAAAAATCAGGTTTGTTTATGTTAGACAACCAAAATTATTCAAATCATGAAACTCTTTTCCCCAACCTTCATGCCCATTATCCAATCAATTGAAACTTGAATGCTTATAATGTTTTTATTGTTTCATATATCCGGTGATTTCAGTGAAGTACTGTCTGTTTTTAGGAACTTCGATGTTTGCTTGGGAACAAAATTCATGTCTTTTATATACATTTCCACTTTTTAGAGCCATACTTGCGTTTAGATATTTAGATGGAACACCACAAGCATACACACCAAGTGACTTGGCATGCCAGGGTGGCATGCCAAAGCCTTCTGAGTATGCAAGCACATGCATGTTCTTGCCTTTGCAAAAACATCCAAAACTACCCATTTTTTCAAAATTTCCCTTTTCTAACATGTTTCTTAGCAGAAGTTTTCATTTTAATATTTATTATTATTATTATTATTATTTTTATACATATCCTTTAGCTTTCTCATTTATTCAATATCTGGCCATGGACAACCCTAACTTTATCCAATAAACCTTGCCATCTCAGTGAACCATCAAAACCCAGTGATATCAATGCCTAGCTAGCATCAGCCCTCTTGGTTGGTATCAACCATCAAGACTACCTTTCAACAAGAGAGCGGCCTCGCCTGAAACCTGAAGAACCAGTTAATGAACATGGAAGTTTACCTACCTTCATGGTTACAGAATTGGTGCTCATGCAACTTGCGAGCGAAGAGCAATGCTCCAGAGATCACCAACGCATAAGAAGTCCAAAATATATCAATATTTTCAAATATTTCATGCTCTTTTAATTAGTTTCCTCATAGGTGGACTTCAAGACAGATAAGGACTCAAAACAATCATCCACCTCTTCTAGTTTTCCATTCCTCGTGATATCTAAGTACTCGTAATCTTCTATCCTTCTCATGAAGTCCCCGAAGTAGGCACTCGGAAATTTAAGCTCTTTAACCAGGACTTATAAAAAAACATTAGGTACAAATGCAAGGCCATAACCATACAAATGTCACCACAAATCCAAATGCCTTGTTAATATACCCAGAACCCTCCAAATGAGGCACCATTTTTATTTCTCAAACAGTTAGAGTTTGCCAGTTATTCTAAAGCACCATGACCACTTTGATGTGGGAGCTAACAATAAATAGTATGCCAACCACCCATATCTTTTGGAATGCAGATCTAATACCACAAAATTAGCAGTTTGTTTTAATTATAGATTCAAATGTGCTGCTTTGCCTTGCCGTGCCTATCCATGCAATAGTGTACATATCATGCCGGCCAGGTATGGTCATGGTACAAACATGCATACCAAAAAAGGCGTGGGATGGGCGGTGGGGGTAGAAAAATTATTTAATCTTTTCCAATTACCAATAGAAAATGATTGGCCAAGATTGCAACTGATGTCCTTCCTTCACAACTTTCATATGCAAACCATAATGACGTCTTTACTAATTTATTTTTTGGGCCTTTCCTTTTTTTGCTGCTGGAGTGGGGCACAAAATACCTGTAGACCGGAAGGAAATAGCACATTGTTAGCAGAGGATATTTATTGACAATTTGAAAACAAAGATTTGGGTGTTTGATGACGGTGATTTATACTTACCTTTTATCTGTTGTCCAAGAAGAATAACTTCCCTTTGTATTGCTGGATGTTTTGGGCTTCACAGTTTTGTTGACAATCCATTATATGCAACTTGGGGACGGTACAGGCTGTTAGCATGATAAATCTTGTATAAACTAGCTTAAATTCCTATATGTTATGGGTTCTACCTTCTTTTTGTTTTCAAATGTCCATAAATGAGTTTTACCAGCTAAATTGCATTTCTAGATCTTAGAATTAGATCTTCCACGATAACTGCAGACGCCCCGTCATGCTCATAGCATATGTAACTTGAAGCAAATCATCTGTTCTGAATTCATGAATTATCACTTTGCATTCCTATAATTTGATCTAAGAAACCTTGTGGTCTTTTTTAGGGCCATACGAAGTTCTATTTTGCAATCATTAATTTGCTCTACATAGCTTCTAGCATGAAAACTTGTGGGATAAAATTGGAGATTTAATTTTTAGATAACCTGAAACATCTTATCACCTCATGCATGATACCTGTTCTAGTTCATATACATGCATGGCTTGATTCTTGTCACCATATATTTAGTTTGAGCCACTTAGATAGATCGAGTTCACAGCATACAAGGACTGAATTCTCCTTCATTGTCACTGATCGAACATACTTGTGAATGCAGCTGAAGGAGAAGAATTAATCCAACCTACCAGATAATTAATTAGCATTTCCCTCGGGATTCAACATGAACACATCCAACCATGAAGCGTCCGAAGATGTACTGTCTGAAGTCAGCAGTCAAGTGGCTTCTAACATCTCTCTCCAACAGTCCTTCCCATGCCGCAACGAGGAGGGAGTGCCCCTCTCTCTGCAACCTATATCACTGGACCTCTCGCTCACCTTCAAGTTAGACTCATCATCATCACCAGCTGTTATCTCCTTGTCGAGCACCAGCGAGAGCAGCAGCGATACACGTGCTTGCAATGCTCCCAACCCCCGAAGAGTCTTTTCCTGCAACTACTGCCAGCGTAAATTCTTCAGTTCCCAGGCCTTGGGTGGCCACCAAAATGCTCATAAGAGAGAACGGACTCTTGCCAAGAGGGCCCTTAGAATGGATGCATTCCCATACGCTTATGCCAGTATTGCATCGCTGCCCCTCAATGGGTCAGTATTCCACTCACTGGGAATCAAGGCTCATTCTTCGGTGCATAGTGACAGGCAGGAGAGCAGGAGCGGTCCAAGGTTTGGGCGGGGCTTGCTCGGGCCGATGCTGGACTTTGCGGAGGATGATGAAGTGAATTATTACTGGCCGGGGAGCTTCCGGCCGTCGGCAAACTCAGGTTTTGAACTCATGGGGAATTCTAACTTGAATCGTTCGACCAGCGATCCCCTGCCAGTTGAGGAGCTTGATCTTACTCTCAGACTTTAGAGTGGTTGGTCTTTGTTGTTGCTCGCTGGCGTTTGCTTTTTATCTTGATATTTTTATTTTTGTGCTCAAGTGTTTCTTCCAATGTGTACAGGAAGGTAAATGATGGAACATAGGTCTTTGCTGTGATTTTTTTTCTTTTATCTAGGCTGGAATCATATTTAGTGATCGATCGGTATGTGTTTTTTTTTTCCTTTTTCAAAAAAAAAAAAATTTGTGCTTGTTATACTGATGCTGGATGTTGCATATATATTTGGTTATATTCAAATCTAATTATGGGTATTGTTTGCCTCTCCTATTG